>JAPKLY010000402.1:371759-420460 GCA_026898435.1 Prunella vulgaris
CTGTTTTCAAAACAAGAAGACTCAAAGTCTTCTTTAGGGACCAACAACTCAAGATATGAAGAAAACAACTTGATAGGCAGCACCTAAGGGTATAGTCGTGCGGCTTTACCACTGGAGCGGCAGCTTAAGGTCCGCGCGAGTGTGGTCGCAGTGAGCAAGCTTGTGCTTGGCAGCTTTGCATTCCGCGCGACCGGACTGCCGAGCGTGATCGGCAGGCGCGAAGGGTAGAGTCGTGCGGCTTTACGGTTCAAATTCGGATTTTAGGGCTATTTTTATCTTTTCGCGCGATTAATGAATGACACTTTGGACTAAACATTGTGGGAACTATAAATACCTCAAGGATCAGATTTTCAAGCATCTAGATCATAATTCCAAGTTCTTAGATTAGATTAGAAAGAGAATTAGGTAGTTACTTAGTGGGTTCTTAGTAGATTCAATCTTCTTTCTTCCCTAACTTTTGATCCGTCCATCGGATTTCTGATCCGTTTGTTCCTGCATTCTTCTCTCGATTCAAGCTACAATTGTACGGTTCAATTTCTCATTTTGCATTCCGGATTAGGAGATAACATTTTCAAGGTTTGATGATTGTATTTCCATTCTTCTACATATGGTAAGTTTTCCTTTAATTCTCTTGTTTTAGTTCTTAATCATGTTGTCTAGAATGTTAATTGTTGATTTTCATTTCCAATTAGCCATGGGCTAATCCCTTGTTGCATGTTGTACGAATAATATGGTGAATTTAGTCTCTTGTTGATCCTATGCATGAATTAGTAATCTTGTTGAATTAGTTCTCTTATTAATGACTTGTAGGAATGCTTGGGATGTTTAATTGGATTGTATGGCTTATATGTTTTAGCAATGAAATGAGAATTGAGCTATAAGAACTTCATGCATACCAAGTGTTTGATATTTTGCTAGTATGACCAATGAGAATTGCATATTAGCCTAGACCTCTTAATTGGAGTGTTAGGAGTTGTAGAGAGATCTAGACACCTAATAGAGCCCTTAACTTGTGTTGTAGAGAGATCTAGACACTAGTTGGCTAGACTAAGACACTAAGAGATCTTTTGCATGCTAGGATGGATAGGATACTAGAGGAACCATAGTAGGATTACTTCCATGCACACACTTCACACTTGCTCACTTCTTTGAGGTGATAGTTAGGATTTACTATTTCTTGTTGATTTAGTAGATAGAAATCATGATCTTTTTCTTGCTTTCCTAGCTATCCACCTTTGTTAACACTCAATGCTTGCTTGATATCGCATCATTTCCCTGTGTTTGATATTTAACTTGGTTGACTTGCCACGACAATAACGACCACGTTCACTTGCGTGGAAATCATACACGATTTTGGCAAACAAGTAGCAAGCGGCTCCGGTGCTCTCGAAGATGCAGCTCAATATCATGTTGTGAAGATGAGAGTCCTTGAGAAGTATGGACTTACCTTGGAAAGATGGGATAATGAAGTCTAGTCGATCAGGAGTAGTTGTCAGGAATACTCTTTGTAATAGTTTCAGGATTCTTGTACTTCAACTTCATATCAATGGAACTATTTTATATTCCTGAGACAACATCTAGTTGACTCCTGATTTACTTTTCTACACTTTATCAAGAACTGTACTAACCCTTTCCTGATTCCATCTTATAGAACTGAGAACCTGAAATGTTAGAGGTTCCTGAACTGAATACTGATCTTTCAGTAATTTGTTTAGATGGTAGGATTTTTCTAAGGGTTTTGGCATCATCAAAAAGGGGGAAATTGTTGGGACAATCTTAGTGTTTTGATTAGATCACAAAACCTCTTGATGAATTTGTCTAAGTATAGTTCGTCAGGATGATAGTTTCAGGATAGTAAGGTTAGAATAGATTTTTCTATTTACAGGTATTCAGTTCAGGGGGAACGTGCTGAAGATTGAAGACTAATGGTGACGTCCCAAAAGTCTGAAGCAGAAGCATCTCCAACCCTGAAGGTCTTGATTGTCCTGAAGATGATCAACCTGAAGCTGAACCTGAGAAACTGGAAAGAGTCCTAAAGCTGCGAGGAAGCCATCCTGAAGACAACCACTGATGAGGTTCATACTGAGTACACTAAGCATGCTTAGAGTACGACTTCATCAGTGAAGGGCAAGTGTAACCTTGATCAGGCTGAACGTCTTACTGATGTTCATAAGTCCTGACTTGGGCTTAGTATCAGTTTATCTGATACTTGTAAGTCCTGACAAGGCAAGGTTACACGTGCAATGGAGTCTGAGAGATAAAAAGAATGCCAGCATCTCCGTAGAAAAGACAAACATTTATTCTGAGTGAAAAACAAGGAACTCGGAGTTATAAATGTACGAGGTTATCAAAGTCAAAGTCGACAAACTAGCCGTTGGATAAATGGTCAGTGAGGAGGCGACACGTATGTACAGAGACTGCGCCGCATTTAATGTTTCTCAGAGCTGCAGGCGGCGGATTAGAATGTTACCATACTTAGTATGACTATTGTCAGAATATTATATATTATATTTATTTAGTATTTAAATATTTAATAATTTGATAGGATTTGATATGATTTTTAGTATCTTTTAATAATTTGTTTAGATTTATTAGGATTTCGTTTAGTATTATAAATAAGCGTCTCAAGCCTATTGTAAAGGGAGTTGATTTTGATATTGAATTAAATTGGGTTTAATTCTCTTTCCCGTATTTTAATTGTTATTTTTCGGTATTCTTATGAATCAACGGATTTAATATATTAATTGCGAAGAACATATTATCCGGGCATTCGTAGAATCAACAGATCTTATGTGTATGCTTCCAGCTGCTGCATCAGTTGGTATCAGAGCGGTTAAATTAGAACGACAATTCAACCGTAGCCAGACCACCGCCACCCGAGAGTTGCCCATCGCACCAGAGACGGCCATGCCACAGTACCATAAAAGCGATTGGTCAATCAATCGCCGCACAGAGACACCACCGTCGCAAGCACAGGCGAGCACAGCGCCTCCGCCATCTGGGCCTCTGCCTAATCGTCGCGCCATTGTCACGACAGATTCCCGGCACCATCGCATTGTGCCCGTCGTCCTACACCCGGCGCTGGACTCAGGCTACCCACGGCCACCGCCAACAGAAACTGCTCCGCCGTTGTGCTCGACTCCCCTGCCTACAGGTCAACCCCCTGGCACCAGCCAAATCGTGGTCCATTCTATCCCGCCGGTTTTTTAGGAACGACAGCCGAAATCGCCGCCGGATCTCCTTCAAGCGCAACCTGCCCCCACCGTCGTTGTCTTGCCTCCGTGCTCCAGTACCCTTGTCGCCAATCGACTTCCTTCGTATCTCCAAGCGGCCATGCCCATCGTCCGGCGATCTCTTCGCCACGTGCCTCTGCCGTCGGCGACCTCGCCACCATCGACCTTGCCCCCTTTTGGCCGCCGCTCGTCGCCAGCAACAACTCCGACGCCATCACGGTCGCACAACAAACCCAGCTGTCACGCCGAGTTTCACGGTAATGAGAGCTGCGTGATGGAAGCAGTTTTTGGAAATGGGCCTGTTGCCCTAAGATTTCAAAATGGGCATCCTTGCATTCCTATTATTCATAATGGGCCACTAATGGAGTTTTCTTTTATTGGGCCTAATTCAAACACAGTGGCTGGCCCTTCTTCTTTGGTTGAGTTTAATAATTTTGATTTTAATAAGTATTATTATTATATAAATAATGATACTTATTTTAATCATTTTTTTAAGTCTCCAATTAATTACCGTCTCAAGATTTTGGGCAAGATACGCACTACAGATATTTTTGAGGTCAAAGGTTCAGAGATCTTCCGTATTATTGTTTTTCCTGGCGTTGAACGTGCTATCTCGTCCATTTGATTGCTCAAAATCCTAATTCTTATAGCTTCGAGCTTTCGAAGCGCGGGAGAATGATGGAGATAGGAAAATAGAATATTATATATTATATTTATTTAGTATTGAGATATTTAATGATTTGATAGGATTTGATATGATTTTTAGTATCTTTTATTAATTTGTTTAGATTTATTAGGATTTCGTTTAGTATTATAAATAGGTGTCTCAAGCCTATTGTAAAGGGAGTTGATTTTGATATTGAATTAAATTGGGTTTAATTCCCTTTCCCATATTTTAATTGTTATTTTTCGGTATTCTTATGAATCAACGGATTTAATATATTAATTGCGAAAAACATATTATCCGGGCATTCGTAGAATCAACAGATCTTATGTGTATGCTTCCTGCTGCTGCATCACAAGGACAACCAAAACCTGCACCTACCCTAAATAGGAAGGTTTGAAATGGATCTCCTCCAACGGATCTATTTCAAACCTCCCTATAAATACAGATGATCTTGCTCCCATTCAAGGTTACGGGAAATTTCCAAGTGAAAGCATTCTCCAGATTCCAAGCACTCAAAGTAAATTTGAAGCAACACTCTGAAGTTCTAAATTTCACTAGTGTTGTAGTAGGAATCAAATCTGTATTTTGCTTAGAGTGTTGATCATATCCTTAGAACTGTTTTGTTAGAAGGATCAGCACACAATAGTTGGAAACGTGAATACCAAACCCCTCAGTTTGTGAGTTGGTTGGTAGGAAGGACTGGGACATGTAAAACACCCAGGGGTCGATTCCTTAGAGAGGAAGAAGGCTACTTGTGTCCCTTGGCACGTAAAAATCAAGTACCTATCCTCAGTGGTAAAGGGTAGCTTCCTGTTTAATCAGGTCGTGGACGTAGGAGTTGGTTATCTCTGAACCACGTTAAAAACGTCCCCTTGTGCTGATTTACTTACTTGCTCAGGATAATACTGTCATCCTACTAAACTGAGCATACTTGCATTGTTTTCAAACCATCAGGACTGACTCTTCATCCTGATCATTAAAACTATGCACCAGCCTTAAACACGCTTTCATAAGCAATACTGATCAAAGTTTTTAGGAACAAAAACGAGTAGAAACCTAAGGGCTCACATTCCACACTAACTCTAGCTTACTGAGATAGCTATCCAACTGACTTGCTTCCGAACTGTAAGTAGGTGGGTTATCTCTACTGAGCTTCTGAGAGCACACTCTGACTTAGCCTATTTAGTTCGTTGATGATCTGTCCCTGCTGCCCCTGAAGACCATCAGTTTAACTGAACACATCAGGATCTTCCTGACTAAGTCTGAAAGAGCATTTTCCTGAGATTTCGGGAAAATCTGACATCAGTGTATTCCCCACATATACTACTTTACTCGTTTTGGGACCAACAGTGGATTATTTATATATAAATAAATATATATAAATGAAATAATATTCAAAAATTATTTACAAAAGTAAATTTGAAAAATTATATACTTTTATAAAGTTTTAGGAAAAACTGTAAAAGAAAAAAAATTATCACTTTTTATTAAAATTTTATTACTTTTAAAAAGTAATAAATTTTTTATTAATAAGTGCAAGTCTCCTGAAATGGGACGTTATCACACAAGACTTACTCATTGTAAAAATATCATGACTTGTCTTGGCTACTCACGGTACTTTAAGGATCGAACTTTTGACTTTTGCAGGGTGATTAACGAAATATCAAATTTAAAAATTTTATATATTGAGCAATTTTAGTGACAAGATAGGGGAGAAAAAATATTTGGTCTCAAAACTTATCTAGTACTCCCTCCGCCCCCCTATAAGTTGCTCGTTACTTTTGGGCACACGGATTAAGGTAAAAATGAAAAAGTATAAGTGATGTGATAGAAAAAGTGAAATAGTACAAGTGATGTGATGGAGAAGTGAAAAAGCAAAGGAAATAGTGTGAAAATTATTAAAAATAATAATAAAGAAGTGAATAATAATTTCCAAAAAAGTTAAAAAAAAATGAGCAACATATAGTGGGACGGACGAAAATGACAAAATGAGCAACTTATAGTGAGTAGGTTTCCCGTGCAATATTGCACGGTGCAATAAATGCTAAAAAAGGAAATTTTTTAAATTTGCGGGTCACTCAATTTGGAACCAGGTCACGTTCCAAAATTCACGGATCATATAAAAAAGCAAAAAGTCCACAACTCTAAAACCCTGGTTTCACAAAGATCAAATCAATGCCGCATTCATATTCAATTAAATTCGACGATCGCCATGAAAATGCATTAATATTCAATTACAACGAAGAGAGACGAAGATGCTATAATTATTTTGTGTTAGTCTGTTCTTGTGTTACTGCATTGATCTTATTATGATACTACACGCATTTTATACTGGAAAGATTAGACTATGCTATTACATGCATAATATTTTCATACTGCATAATATGTATTACTATATGTTCAAATTTTGTATACTATAAGATATCATTTGTAATACTACATACAGAAAACATATTCGACTATTATACTACATTAATTACTTCACACTACTGCATGCATAAGATTGTCATACTACAAGAAAATATATTGTATTACTGCATCCACAAGTTACTTAGGTTAATACTGTATTAGTATAACAGTGTTACTATAAGAAGTGTATTATGTTACTACATACAAAAAACACATTCCACTACATTACTTATTTCATGCTACTACACACATGCAGAATTTTATGATACTATATCATGACTTTTTTGTTACTACATGCAGAATTTTATGATACTACATCATGACTTTTTTGTTACTACATGCAGAATTTTATGATACTACATCATGACTTTTTTGTTACTGTATTTCAAACAGAGCAAAACACAGACAAAAATCCTAAGAAACTACAAATCACTTAAAAAATATTGATCTACACTACGAAACACAAAAATATATTCACACGAACAAATCAAATGCAGCAACAGCCAACAAAATCGCATAATAAATACGAACCAAACAAACACAAACGCATGAAGAACAGTACCAGAATCGAAGAAGAAAGTAAGAATATCCAAAAAAATTACATACATAATAAAAAAAAACACGATTACAAACAAAAAATAGAAAGCTAGGTTAACAAAAACAAGTAACTTGCGGAAATATTGGTGTGACAAGATGAAGAATCAACAAAAATCACAAAGAACACATGTAGTGAGATGGAAAATCGCCTGAGAAAGAAAAGAAAAGAACAAAACAGAGAGTTTCGTATGAGAGACGATTGCGCAAATCAAGGACGTTTTTGGAAACCGAGAAAAAACTGGAAAAAAATGGTATTCAATATTTATAGTAGATCCGTTTGTAAAAATGGGTCATGAAAATGGATTAATTGCACGGAGCGGGTTTTGTGCAATATTGCATATGAGTTTTTGTGACTTATAGTGGGACGGAGTATCTATTTTTCATCCCAAAAAAAAATCAACAATTTTAATTGCATCCTGTAACTTATTTGATTGTTGAATTTTAATCTATTTTGATTGTGATAGGGAGCAAATGTGTCAGATCCTAGAGGTCACTGGATGAAGAAAGAATCCCTCTTTGAGGAGTAAACCTGATGTATTAACACTGGGTTCTCAAGGTTAAGAACCCTCGGTATATGGACTGGGAATGAAATAATCCCGAGGTAAAGAGTGGACGTAAGCTCTGCCTTCTGAACTCATTCCTCTGCCAGAGGGCAGAGGATTCCGCCGACAATGAGGAGCTATCTTGTGAAGGGGAGAACTTTCTCTCTTACTTCTCACATCTAACCTCTGGGAGGTTGACTTACTCGATACTCGAAGCTGAGATGGCAGGGAAGAAAAGAAACCCTGTCGCTACCATTGGAACCTAGGATATAAGCGTAGGCAACCAACTGAATCAGCATGAGGGAATATTCTTGTACTCATCACCAATAAGAAGATGCCACGTGTTGTATTATCTGCAACTTCCTTATGAATTGCTCCACTACCACTATCCGGCTGTTAGTAGTGGTCCCAAAATAGAGGCAAAGACCAAAATATCCTCCTATTGAGTGAGCGGGTATAAATAGTTCTTTTCACACTTTCTTGGTTTTCAAGACACATTTTCACATACTTTCACACAACTTCTTTCACACATTCAATAATTCATATCTTGGGGGCTGACTTGATCTTCGGAGGGTCGACGCCGGAATCCCTTCCGGCCCGACTTTGTGCAGATCAACGGAGGGGAGAGTGCAACAGAGGAGAGATCCATCGGTGTGCAGTGAGCAGAGAACCAGTTTGCTGCTGAATAGTGGAAGAAAGATAATATTTCTATGATATTTCCCTTATTTGATTTAATTGTTGAGTTGGGCATTTTTTGACCCGATCAGATTGTATAAATGAGATCACTTCATCTTGATAACATAAAAGTCGTGTGCCGAAAATTTTTAAGAATTTTCAATGACTTTGCTTAATTATCGCTCATGTATTAACTTTGATTTAGAAAATCCACTTAATTAGTTTTATGAATTTTTTTATCATTTAATTATCCTCAAATTCCTCTCCCCCATTCTTCATCTAACGTCGTTCTCAATCCCCCCTTCTCCGTTCTTCTTTACCAAAAGTCTCAATTCTCAATCATTACTCCCTTATTCTCTTTAGCAAAAGTCACATCCCCTAATAACCAGCCACCCCCAACATCTTCTTTCTCAAAAGCACAAAATGAGCCTTACAAAAAAAAAACCACACAAAATGAGAAAGAAAAGAATATTATAAATTCACATATTTTTGTTAAAAAAAAAACCCCCTAAGAAAACTACAGATGGTTTTTCTTTCCAATTCACTCAATTATCGACATATTTGTTATATAACTTTTTTCATACAATTTGCATTTTTTTTCTTTTTGCAGTTTAGACACGAGGTCGATTATTAATTATAAATTATAATTCAAATATTTCATAATCTAGTTCATATGGTTTGTATTTCAGATACTCAAACAAATATCTGACGAAATAGAGTCATTTCCATCAAGACGACAGACCTATTCTGTGTATTATAAGTAGAATCTATTATAACAAGTCACACACTCATATCTTAAAATATAAAACAAAAAAAAATTCTTTGGAAAAATGGTGAATTTGATCATGTTCTAAAAATATTAACCTTTTAACGAAAACAACAGCTGAGTATTTTCATAACTTTAAGATATATGCTTCCATTAGGTAAATGAAGGTAGGCCCCAACATCGTGAAGCACGTGATATCTACCACGTGTTTATGCCCTCCATAGAAGAAGGCATTGCCGCCGCTTTTTCTTCCTTTTTTTTTTTTTAAGAAATTTGGTCTAGTCTTTTATGCATTAATTACACCGTACAATTTAAGTTTATTTTTAAAAAATTACACAAGATACTATTGAAAAGTTATACATGTTATTACTAAAAAGTGTATCTTTAATAGTGTAACTTTTCAGTAATAATTTATGTAACTTTTCAGTAATAAATAGTGTAATTATTTAAAAATACAAATAAGTTGTACGGTGTAACTACTTACTCTAGAAATTTTTATTTGATTTCAAAAGACAATATTGAGCTTTTAAAAGCTAGCTCACAAAAACTGAACAAGAATAACTAAAAGTCTAACTAAAATGTCAAAATCGAAACAAACAGAGTTTGTATTACCTCTGTACTCGAAAATATTGCGGTATTTTTGTGTACATTGTTAAAATATATATATATATATAATAAATAGAGAATATAAGATGAAATTGTGAGATGAGATCTTGAATTTGAATATTTAAAGAAATAATTTTATTTTTTTAAGTATGCAAATATTTATTAGATAATTTAGAAAGAAAAATAAAAAAAATCGGGATGAGTACTTGAGTAGTGCTATGTTTTAAAAGAGGAAGCGGAAATGAACCCTAACACCTTACTATTTTTGTTAACTCTTCATATTTTCTTCTTTACAATTTCAATTTAAAACTTTTATATCTTTAAAATCGTACGTGGCTCAATAAAATTCTTCTTATTTGAATTCCTAATGTTCTTAGGTTTTTCACACATAAACTGCTAAACAACAGTTATTAAATTTGATCCATTTTTTAAATTTAAAATTATTCAAATGCACTCAAATCAATGTGACATTTATACAATTTCAAAATGCTAAAATTTTCTGAAACGGTTAACTCTTCCCTTTTTCTTTACAATTTCAATTTAAAAAATTTATATCTTTAAAATCCTCTCTTCAATGATTTCTACTCTAAATTCTCTAACCGTTGTTCAGACTCTTCATTATCCCTCGAGAAGAAGGAAAAAAGCAAGAAACAAGTGATATATCGATTCAGATGGCGGCAGTACCGCTGAAATCGCAGTCATTGCACAACTTCCCTTTGTCCCACCTCAAATGGGCGCGCAAGGACTCTTCCCCTCCAATTCCCACCACCACTCTCCTGATCAACACCGTCGGAGTTGCCCAAAACAGTGAATAAATTTGATTTTTTGTTTTATCCATTTTTTTTGTTTTTCAATTAATATTCTTTTTTTTTCAATTAATATTCACAAAAAATTATATTTTTTACATATTATTAAAATTCTGATTTATCTAATTTTTTTATTAATTTAGTTTTTCAATTAATGTACGAATTTAACCAAAAATTCACGATTTTTATGATTTTTTTTATTTTTATAAATTTAACATATTCAACAATTTCTTATTTTTTTTATAGTTTTAATTTTATAATTTTTTTTATTATATAAATTTGACATATTGAATTGATGTTCATGGTTTTTAAATTGAAACTGTATAACCATGTAGATAAATAAGAACTAATAAAAAAGTGGTGTTGTTTTTACGAGTTCTAATTTATCACCTCCATACAATTTTTTTGAAATGCTGAAATTCTAAGATACCGTTAACTCTTCCCATTTTTTTAATAATTTCAACTTAAAATTTTAAAGATTTTTATTTAAATTTCAATTCTTAATTTTTATTAACATATTCTTAACCCCACTATTCCACTACACTACACGTCAAGTGCTATTAAAATTTTATTCAATTTAAATTAAAATTTTAAAACACAATTAAGTCTTTCTATTTTTTTAATTTCAATTTAAATTCTACAACTTTTATATAAATATCAAATTTTAAATAACTTTTCAACATATCCTTAATTCCACTATCCCTAAGAACCCTAATTAACTTTTTTTGTAATTTAAATTTAAATTTTAAGATATTACTATTTTTAACTATTTTTATTTAACTTTTTTTTTAAAAAATTGTTGAAGCATATCCCGCGTGTTCCGCGGGTTTTATACTAGTAAAATTATATATTCTATGAATAAATTACACTAGTATATATATATTATAAAATTTAGTGTATATAAATTATATATCCTATCAATCTTATTAAAATAGTCCTTAATTTTTTATTTTTTTTTTAATTTCATCAACTCGCAGTTGAGCCGATTCAACAACCGCTGATTCAATCCAATTTTGTCAATTTTGAGCATTTCAAAAGCGCTTTTAAAAATTGTCAGTTTAATTTTTAAAAGTGGCCCAAAAAGGTGTCCAAATAGCAGTTGGATGAGGATGAAGGTAATATAAAATATAATCTACACCAAAGTTAACAAAAATAAATGTTCAAAGTTAACAAAAATAAATGTCTTAGTCTTGTATGCACAAATTGCACCGTGCAACTCATGTGTATTTTTTAAAAATTACATTATTTATTAATAAAAAATGTGCTTTTAAAAATATACTTTTTGCTAATAATATATGACTTTTTAATTATATTTTATATAATTTTTTAAAAATACCTTTAAATTGCACAACGAAATTGATGCACAAGAAACTTAAATATTTACAGAATTGAAATATTTGGTTCAATTGAAAAATCGGTTATTCTTTTCATCAATTTTAAACAATAATTAAGATTTGTCTTGACTTGCTAAATACATAGCTTGAAAAATCCTTCGTTAGGCGAGACCATTTATAAGAGGCAAGCGAGACCTTTCCTCGCCAAAGCCAAGGGCGTCTCATCTTCGAAAGGCAAATCTTCTTTCGAGAGGGCAAATTCCTGTCGCCGCCAGAAGAATCAAAGAACAGAGACCGATGCTATTGATAGATAAAACTGATTTACATATAACTTTACCCAACATATTATAAGGAAATGATACTATCTGCCCTTGGGAATAATCATTTGCCATAAATGTCCCAGAATGGCAACACCAGAAAGATCAATCAGCTGCTCTGAAAGAGCGGGCAGTTACAAATTACCCAAAATAGAAAGTTACGCGCACAAGTAATCTACCAACAAGGCCCATGACGACATTCCAAAATAGATACATCGTTTTTCTTTTACAGATGTAAAAAATGTCGCCCATAGCCAGTTTTTTATGTACTCCCGATTTCCTGGTCGATTTCATCCACGTGGTCTCTAAGAATTTTCCACTGCCAACAAAAGGAGATAGCAGTGTTAATACCCATAGGTGAATGAAAACCTTACTGTTATTTCTTATTGTGTGACAGAAGAATACCTGGTCCATGCTCAATGAGATACCTGTCACAAGAACCAGAGTTAGTTAAATGTTGGTAATTTTTAAAATGCTGCTCAGATGATTGATTTAATTTCGAATTGATAGTAAGAGTGCATTTATATATTGGTTCAAAAAAGTGACTATATTTACAAATTGATTCAAAATATTTACACAAAATGTATAATTTTTTTTTTACACTGCTATTTGTTTAACCATTTTGTAATTTTTCCAATAGTTAAATACCCAACAAAAATATTATACCAAGAAAAAGAAGGTTTGAGTGTTCCACATTATTCTGATAAATTATTCTATTTTACTTTAGATGAATCAGCATAAAGCTCGAGCTATCGTGTTGAATCTAAAATTTGTTATCCTACCACAAAAGCAATCATTGGGAATGTATAAACACTAAGACTACAAGGCAATTGATTAAACTTCCCACTAAAAGAGACTGAAGTAGGATGTGAAGAAACATGACTCTGTGCATTGAAGAAACTAAATCACAATATCCAATTTGTAGTTTTAGGGTACATTGCAAAACAGAACACAGCTTTTTGACGTTTTTCAGATTGCAACATATACTTTTAAAATTTGCAATTCAATACAAGACCTTACAAATTGTTGTTATTCTATCAAATGACCATTTTCCAGCAAGCATACTGACAAGACAACCGGAAAATCGTTGAAAATTTTGCAGATAAATTCAAGTTACAATTTCATATATTACCAAAGTACAAAATTACCCTATATATAGAACACCAAATGATGTGCAATGAATTCGTACTCTCCTAGTTGCATAGATGATCATTAAGCCACTTCACTTGCAAAATAAATTCAAAGGGCACAAATCTTTTGTGTATCGTGATTACTTTCTGATGCAAACATTAACAATTATAAGAAAATCACATACACAATACCAAAAGCTTAAAAGCAAAGAAAGACACAAATAGTGACCAGATTTAAATTCATTATACCGCAAAGATTCTAGGGTTGTGTTTGGATGAAGGGATTTGGGGCTTTTTTTAAAACCATAACCTAAATCAGCTCCACTTGTTTGGGTAAGTTATTCAAATTAAGGGGTTTCACATATTTAGTTTTGACTCTAGTTCAAAATTGAAAGAATTTCAAAAACAAAACCATGTCATTTGAAATCCATGAATTCTTAAATCCATTCATTTTCAAATCCCTTGGATTTCAAATGACTCTATCCAAACACATTATAAGAGAGTTTAGGGGGAATATAGGGGGTAAATTGTGAAGTGCAAATCACAAGAAGCTTGCATACTCATTAATATAACTAGCTACAAGCAACTCTTAGTGTATAGTGGTTGAAACATTTACAGAATTGCTATTATATAAGAGCAGTCACAGCAGTACAATCCGGAGAATGGCTGGAAAAATCTCAACCATGAGCTCTAAAGCTTTCTTCATTACTTTTAGCTCTCTAATTACGGGGTTTAAAATTTACTACATAACACGAATATGTTTCAAGACCACCCACAAAGAAGACCAATGAAACAAATCAGTATAAGTTACTTCATAACGAGTAACAAATTTTTTAATCATATCAATCGAAATTACAGTCAATAGGTTGTTACTTGCTAATACAAATTTCAAATCCATCTTCAAATCCTTCAGTCACTTTTTCTTTTTTTGGTAAACTACTGATAATTTGTCCATAAAACATTAGCTAAAGGCTTATCACATTTTAACAGAAAATGGTATGGAGTAGTAAAGGACACAAACAAGAAGCTGAAAAATATAAGTATAACAATAAGATATGTAGTGTCAAACCTCCATTGCAGTATCATTTCACATTTTTGTCGATTACAAGTAAATTTATTCATAAAAGTTGAGACTTATTTCAACCAAATTATTTTGTTAAGATTCAGGCATATGAAACAGGTTATTAAAATATACTCAAGAAATAGTAAAGAACAAATGAACCTTTTTTTCCAGGAAACTCATTTCCGTCTTTAATGTAGAACTCCCTGATATCCACCACAACCTTCCCCTGCCAGCTCCTCACTGACACTTTTCGATTCTTCGACAGCTATAATCCGAAACAATTAAAATGTTATAATCTTTTCTACAAAATTGGTTTTCTTTTCTTTATTTCATTTGGGGGATGTAGGGTTGGTTGAATAACATCAACACACCTCACAGATGAAAATCTGATCAGAGTCATCGGAGTCATCGTTAGGCCTTGAAGTCTTCTTTGCGGGCTCGTCTCCTTCAGAGACTGCCTCAGTCTCCTCCCTCTTCTTGCCCCTGTTCGACATTTCGCTCTAGTCTAAACACAAATAGACAAAAAATACACAGATATATAATTATATTGGATTGCTGTGTTTCTCGGACTCGCCTAAAATTAGAGAGCTCATAGAATACGTACTGGGTTCTTCTAGTTTCCAGCGGTTTCGGCAGTTGCGGTGGACTGATGATTTTGCAGATCCCCAATTCAATTTGGCAGATCCTCGATTGATGGAGGGAGAACCGGAATTGAGCAGTGACGATGATGAAAGAGGAAATTTGAGAATTTAGAGAAATGAAACAGAGAAGGTGAAGACTAAGCGTGACTGCTGCGCCTCGGCGAAGACGACGATGGCCGTCGCGTTTGGGTCCGTAGTTAGGGTTATTAGACAAACAACGACTTTTGGGCGCTAAATTTACATTTGCATGTTTCGGTAGGAATAGTCCCGTGTTTGGGGGATTGACTAATTAGTTCCCTAAACCAAACACACCCTAAGGGTATGTTTGGTTAGTAAGATAAAAGTATCTATCCGTAAAAAATAATATTTTTTGAAACATTGTTTGAAATATTGTTTTTTACGAATAGATATTTTTTTCTTACGAATCAAATATACTCTTAGTTTAGAAAAACACGTTTATTTGGGAAGACGTGATAAGAAAGCATAATGAATTATGAGATACTCCCTCCGTCCCAAAAGACATTGCAGTATTTTTTGGGCACAGAATTTAAGAAAAAGATATAAAAGGTACATTTTTATGAATATTATATGAGTGTTGTGAGAGTGGAGTTTAATAAATAGTTTCCACTTTTGAATATGCAAACTTTTTGTGGGACAGACCATGCAATGTCTTTTGGAACGGAGAGAGTATGTTTTAACTTAACTTTGATAGAAGAGAAGGCTTTGTGTGTAATATTATATATGTAATATTGTTTTTAAAATAAAAATTCTAAAAATTTGCAGGTCAATAGAGTTAAAATAATAAAATTTACGAATCTTAATTTGGTTGAGTTGGATCTAAACAATTTTTTAATTTTTGAATTTTTACTTTTAATTTGTATTCTTGTATGAGCAAATGTTTATTACTATAATGCAAGATGTGTGTTACTATAAAATTAAATATTTATTTTACATATATTCATTTATTTTTGTAAAAATAAACCTTTTTCATGATATGTAAAAATCTTAATGCGTGTTACTATACGAAAAAATATTAATATTTCATAAATATGTATTGATTTTATAGGAATCATTATTTTTATCATATACTAACTAATATAAAATAGTAAAAAGTGTGTTATTATATGATTTAATATATCTAGCTTTTAAGTGATGACGATTAAATTAAGAAACACATATTTATTCTTAACAAAAAAACACATGTGTCCTTATAGTAACACGCATTTATCCATATAATAACACAAACTAGGCGCAAAATGTGTATTATACTGTTAGAGCAAATGTGTGTTATTGTGCATACAAATATTAATTTTCCCTAAAAAAATATATATTATCCTTAAAGTAGCACATGTAAAGTATTAAAAAATGTATTATTACATTAACAACATGTTATCAACATAAATCAATAAAAAGAATGAAAAATAAATTAAGAAGCAAATATTTGTAGTTGTAAAAATACATATTATCCTTATAATTACTTTAAAAGTAAAAGAAAATTTAATTTTTTAAGAAGTAGTAACACACATTTTGCCTTAGAGCAACACATACTTGTTCATATAGTAACACAGGTTGGAACAGACGTAATTTTTTCTTAAAAATGTTATTTAACCCGCTAAGGATCCGCTAATTTTTATTGGGTGGGTTACTAGTGGGGCCATTTTTAACACCCATAACACATATAAGGTCACCTACTTTTAATTGTTACAACCAAGGCTAAAAAACGTTTTTGTGTACTATTGAGATTATTTGTGTACTTGTGACTGAACAAGTGTACCATAATTCATTTCATTGTATCTCGGGTACTGTTTAAACAATTATTGCACTGACAAAAGGTGCGATTGATGTGACGTGTGTCACTATTCACGTCACATTGGTTACTGTGCCGATCACATCAATGGTACTTGTCAATAATTTTTTCGGCGATGTGTACCATTGAACAAATTGGTGTACTAATGTACAAATTAGTGTACTACTACATCTCGTTTCCGGCAACACAAATTTATATAATTTCCGGCGAAAACAATGATAATAACTCACATTTACTCATAATTTTTTCCGGCGAAAATACGATAATAATTTCATATACTTATTCAAGCCAATTGGGTCCACACACAGGAGGAAAGAAACGTGGACATCCCAGCCACCATTCATTCAAGGATTCACACTCTCTGCACAACCGTTTTCTGCAACTCACGCACAGTGCCTTCAACGAACACACCCACCCACATCGCCCTTTCGCCTGAATCAATGGGTCCAATATCCGGAAAGCTAGCTCGATCCACCGTTCACCGAGCGTCAACAGCCATCTCCGCCGTGCGATTGCTCGCATACACAGCCGCGCCTCTGTTCGCGCAACCCCTGCCTGTCGTCCTTGCAATTCGTACGTCGATCGCGCCTGAGTTTGCAAATCGCCGGCGCACAGCACAGCCACTGCCGAAACTAATGGCCGCTCCCTCACATCACACCGCCGCCCGCTCCGTCAACAGCGCACCGCCGCAAGCTCCCTCACTTACAGCCGTCCCCGCCACAACCCATGCCCCGATAGTCGCTATTGCTTTCCTCCAACGCATCACCGCCACCGCCACCGCCACTGCCTACGTCCCCACAGCCGTCCGCCACAACCCATGCCCCTATAGTCGTCCGTTGTTGCCCCCTGTATCGCCGCCCTCCATCGACAGTCGTCTGCGTTGATAGAGAGAGAGAGAGCTGTGTCATGCCTATTTGAATTTGAATTGGAATAGAGAGGGTATCGAGAGAGAGAGAGGGGGGAATTTAATTGGATAGTGATTGATTTGATGGTACTGAGAGAGAGAGGGTATAATGGGAATGAATATGCCCTAATAGTTATTAAGGAATAGTGGTGTCCTTGTTTGGGTTTGGAAGGAAAAATTGGCTCTCTATGTATTTAATTCATTTTTATTTGGTTATATTGTATAGGTCAGGCTATAGTGCAATATTGCATTAAAGAATTTGTGTTGATACAATTTATATTATTGGTGTTTACCATGTAAGATTAAAGTTGGAAAAATATATTACACCTTTAAGGTGGAATTGAGAAACTAACATATAAAGATTAAGAGAAACTGTGTTGTGATATTTATCGGGTTTAAGGGAGAATCAATATGATGAAACAAACATGAAGGAGAAAAATGGATCAATTTCTTTATTTTTCCTTCCTTTATGATGAAACAAACATGAAGGGGAAATATGGATCAATTTCTTTATTTTTCCTTCTTTTTTCTCCTTAACAAACTGGCTCCAAGTGCTTCCCACGTTCAATGGACATAATTTTATAAGAAAGAAGTACAATAATTGAAGTTTTGAAGGGTATAAAATGAAATAAAATTTAGTTAGATTGTGTGCAATATAGGTCCAAAAGACAAAATGTAATAATTTTTGTAAATATATGAATATTGTGAGTATGAAATTTATAAATATATTTTATTTTTTAGGTGTGCAAGTAATTGTGGAACAGAAAATAATTGTGAGAAGAGAGAAGTACTATTTTAAGTTCATATGTTAAAATGGTTGTGGCCCGTAGGGTTGGCTCGATTAAAAAGGTAAAATAAGGTTTAGGGCTAGCAATTTTTAGGACTGTTTAAATAAGGGTCGTTTTGGCACTAAAACATTTAGCCCTAACATTATTGGGTTGAGCACTGTAAGGTTAGGGTCAACCCGATAAGCACATTTAATATTTTTTATTTAATTTTAATATAATTTTATTAATGATTATTCTATATATTTTAGATATAAAATGAGCTAAAAGATAACATTTTATTCAGATATGAATAAAATATAAAGTAACAGAAATATTGAATATTAATAATGTTATCTTTTAATCATGTGTTTTTTTTTTTAAAATTGATTAATATGATTTAATGTAGTTAACAATACATAATTTATATATTAATATTATGTATCTTTTAGTTGTACATATTGTATGTAAATTGTATTATGTCATAACATTTTTATTTTAAATTTAAATTTAATATTTTAATAATTTTTATTCTATAGCACGTTGGTGGTCCGTTCAGCCGGTGAATCGCTAGGGTTAGGGTTAGCCCGTGAAATTGTATCATGTCATATTATTGATATTCACATCAACCAAATCTTCTTTATTTGCCAAAATTTTTTGTTCTGGTTGTTCTGCAATCCTAGTATCATTATTTTCTTTAGGAGATTTTAGGAGTGATTCAATATTTTTACTAGCTTTATTTTCTGTTAATTTATTTCTTTTGTGTTAGAATTTTCTTTACTCTTCTGGCATATGGGGGTATCAATATTTGATTTCAATGGGACTTGTACCCGTTATGTGCATTTACAGTAGGTCCTTAGATTTAATCACTTCTTTATGATCAGTAAATGCATCCTTTATGATTAGTAAATGTATCTGACAAATTACTTGTAAAAAATTACAAATTAATTATCTTTTGAACTTCTAGTTCAGATTAGTCAGTGCGTGGATCTAAATATTGTAAATCTTTTACATTTCATGTAATTTTTTGGTATTTATTTAATTTTGGTATCTTGTCTTTCTTAATGTCAAAAAATGATCTTCATCAAATTGCAATCAGCGAATTGAATCATAAATTGATTTTTAGTCAGATGTTCTAGGTATTTCACAGTAGAAAGAGATACAAAACCAATGTATATACATAGTTTTCTTTGTGGACCAATTGAGTTATGCTTTGGAGATGGTATAGGAATATACACTACACAACTGAATACTCGCATATGGGAAATATTAGGTTTTGTCCCATGCACCAGTTGCAAAGGAGAGTAATCATGATATATAGTAGATCATATTTGAATTAGAGATGACGTAAATAAAATTACATGCCCGCAACATGAAATAAATAGTTGAAATTTGTAGTAATGGTCTAGCAATAATTTGATGCGCTTGATTAGTAATTCAGCTTGACCATTTGGAGTATGAACGTGAAGGACAGAATGTTCCACTTTAATTCCCAATACAATACAATAATCGTTAATTACCTTTAAGGTGGATTCAACGGCATTGTCCATTCGAATGGATTTTATTAGATAATCTGATAATTGAAATTTCAGTTCAATAATTTTTGCAATAAGCTTTGCAAAAGCAGTATTACGGGTAGATAATAAGCTAACATAGGCCCACCACGTGGAAGCATTAATGAGGATCATGAAATACGAAATGGTCTAGAAGTCGGATGAATCGGTCCATAAATATCTCCATGAATTCGTTTAAAAACTTGGGATATTCAGTTCTTACATTAGTACGAGATGATCATATTATGAGTTTACCCTTTGCACATGCATCACAAATATATTCATTAATAGAATGAATTTTTTATTTGTTATATTATTACCAATAGAATTACATAATATCTGACGCATCATGTTATCCTGGGTGGTCTAATTACTCATGTCATAATTTGGATGAGTTTAGATCATGAAATTTTAAGTTCAATGTTATATGGAGATTAGAAGGTTGGATGTATGCACTGATGCAAAAATCAGGCTAGGCGACTTCGTACCGACCTGATTTTTGAGAAAACGGGCAAAATAGACAGCTTTTCGACTAGGCGATGTCTAGGCAGCCTAGTCGGTCGAGGCGGGTGTGCTGCGAAATTCAAAAATTTGTCATGATTTTTTTAATTAAATTATTATTATTTTAAATTATTATCTAATTAATATTGAATAAGTCTTGAATCTTCAATAGGAAACTAGGGCTCAAATTAAGGGAAAAAACTCCCAGCGTTCTCTACCTCTCTCCGGCACCTCTCCCCCAGTGACTCTCCCTCCAAAATTGCCACCGCCTGGTGTCTCTCTCTCCATCTTCAAGCTCCATCCATCGTGGACGTTGTTGGCTCGTCGCTCTCGCAGCGGTGCAAGAAATAGAGTCGCGGCCTCACCTCACCTCTATCGCCGCCGTCATCCACCGTCGCGGCGTCGGCTCCATCTGTTTGCTGAAGGTTTGATTTATTTTTTTAGTTATTGGCTTTTTGCTATTCTTATTTTCTCCATTCTCCTGTCTTGGCGTCGCCTCCATTTTCTTGAATGTTTTATTATTTTGTTGTTGTATGATTATATCCACCATTGAATCTCCAAATATATCTATACAAGTTAGAAATTTAATGAGATCATCAACTCATTAAGGGGTTTCCAATTCAACAAAAAATTCAATTGGAAAAGGGGTGAATTCTGAATGTTGGGCCTGCGAAACAGTTTGTGTTTGTCCGCGTATGTATCATCAATTCATATTGATAATTTTGACTTTTAGTTTATACATTCTTTATTTTGTTGTTGTATGATTATTATATCCATGAGAAAAGGTATTGTGCATTTTTGGTAAAGTCATTACATCAATCTTTAATCTTTATTTATGAATGACTTTCGAATAGAATAAGATTACATTTAATTATTATATGACCTATCTAACTAATTACTTAATTACTATATTTCTCTTAATTGTTTTTCATATGAATTTCCCTTTTGCATAAGGTTTTCCTAGTTGGATAATTGAACTGAAGCTTTTGAATTAGAGTATCAAAGTTGTTGAGCTTATTTGTTATGGGCATTATGACATTTTATTGACTATTGGAGTTTTTTTATAGTACGATGACTTCTTCAACTTCTGTGACTAGTGACTTGCTCAAGAGGAATTCAGTTGATGTAGGATGAGAGTATGCTTTATTGGTTGATCCAAAAAAAATTGGATATAGTGAAATGCCTCTTGTGTGATAAACCAATGAGTGGAGGAATTTATAGAATGAAGCAACACATTGCGGGCATAAAAGAAAATGTTTCTTCATGTCCACAGTCTACAAAAGATGATCAAATTAAATGCAGAAATGCAATTAATGATGCCAAGAGAAAGAAGGTTGGAAAAAAACAAAGTAATTAAAATATAAGGTCACAAGTGAATATTGGTGGTGACATTGATGAGGAGGAATTATCATTGAGAGAATCAACAGGGTCTAAGTCTCACGGTCTCCATGGCCTATGGATAGATTTGCAAGTCAAATCAATATTGAGGAAACCTTGAACCTTGGAAGGTATATGCATCAGCAAAATATCAAAGATGAAATTTGCAAAGAAAAGCTTGATATAGAGTGAAAGAGTATGTTTGTAGATTTGCATACGAAGCAAGTGTTCCTTTTGCTGCATTCGAGCTTGATAGTTGTAAGAAGATGTTTGAGGCTATTGGACAATATGGTGTAGGGTGTAGGCCTCCTACAAGATACGAGATTTCGTTCTTGAAAAAAAAGGTTGAAAGGATAAAGTTGGCACAGAAACCACAAGAAGAAGAATGGAAAATTAATGGGTGCTCAATCATGACTGATGCTTGGAGTGATAGAAGGAGAAGAAACATCATAAATTTGTGTGTGAATTTAAGATTGGGTACTGCTTTTATTTCTTCCAAGGACTTCTCAGACATCCCGCATACTGGCCAAGTAATTCATGACTATGTCGAAAATTGCATTAAAGAGGTTGCTTTTCACTATTCATTTTTTATAATTATCATTTCTTATTTAATATTTGAATGTATTTTATTTAATTTTTATTTACTAATGAGTATTGAAATATTAATAATAGCTTGGTCCAGAAAATGTTGTTCAAGCAGTGACCGATAATGCCTCGAACAATATGACCGCTGCAAATTTGTTGAAATTGAGTCATCCTCAATTTTTTTGAACCTCGTGTGCTGCCCATTCTATGAATTTTATGCTTGAAAGCATTGGAAACCTGCCAAATTCAAGAAATCAATTGATCAAGCTAAGACATTGATCATTTTCATTTATGGTAATAACAAAACTTTAGCTATGATAAGGGCGTACACAAAGAAGAAGGACATAGTCAGACCAGGAGTGACTACATTTGCATCATCATTTCTCTCATTACAGAGCATATTTCAGAAAAGGGTGCAATTAAGGGAAATATTTTACGAGCAATGAATGGGAACAATGCAAATTTTCAAAGACTGCTAAAGAAAAATTAGCTTACGTCACAGTGTTGAGTATGGGATTTATGTTTGCAAGTTTTTGGCACATTGGTGAAGGTGTTTCGACTTGTTGACGGTGACAAAAAGCCGTCTATGAGTTTTGTATATAGTGAGCTTATTAAGGCGAAGGAGGACGTTAAAGTATCCTTGGGTAACATTGCTAAGAACAATTAGCTCATCATTAATATTATTGATGCGAAGATGAAAGGTAGACTCGATCGTCCACTTCATTTGATGGCTTACCTCTTTAATCCATTCTACCATTATCGAGATCCGCTACTTCACTTGGATGAGATTGTTGCAGTTGGGGTCATTGATTGTTTGGATGTTTTATTTTATGGGAATATGGAGATGCAAGTTAAGATTATGAACGAGGAGCTACCAAAGTACAAGAATAAGGAGACACTTTTTGGGGGACAAGTGGCAATTGCAGCTTGTATGGTAGAAGATATTGAGAAGTTTGATCCAGGTAACTAAGTCTTTAAAGAATAAATTTTATAATTCTTTTAATATTACATGTGGTTAAGTTTGAGTAATCAACATATTTTATTTTTATAATGTTTTATCTGTAGTAAATTGTGGTCAAACTATAGTGCAATTACTCCTAATTTGCAAAGGCTTGCCATGAGAGTTCTTTCTTTAACTACTAGTTCATTGTGGTGTGAAAGAAACTTCATTGTGGTGTGAAAGAAACTGGAGTGCATTTGAAGGGGTTAATAATTTTTTTTATTTATATTTATTAGCAAAATTAAAATATTGTTAATTAATAATTTCTGATCTTCTATAAATTTTTTTTTGTAAATTTGTAGATGCATAAGAATAAAATGAATAAATTTCTAGCTGAATGATTAAACAATCTTGTGTATGTCAACTTCAATTCAAATTTGATTATCAAACAAAAGAAATTAAAAGAGAAGAACATGGAAGTTTTATTAACAAAGGAGGATGCAAGTTTTGCTAAGAAATGGATTGTTGATGGAATTGTCTCTATTGATGATGATGATGATGATGATGTAGAATGGGATCTTGGCTCGGGCTTCGGCATGGTTTCGAGTCCTCATGATGAGATGGAAGATGGTCTTTGAAGAAGCGTTCGACTTAGAGAACTCGATGAGGATGATTTCTCATCCGATGAAGAGAAAAAAGAGGGTCGATGTCGAGTTTGAATCAGATGATGAAGATCGAGTGTATGTGGATGAGCAACCTATGTTTCCTCAAGTTCCTCAACAAGATTCAGAGACTCAAGCAACTTAGTTTATAGGGGTGATTTGATGTTATTGTTATGTTAAATTTAAACATGTGATTCACTTTTTAAAATTTTTTAGATGTTAAATTTTTATGATTTTATGTCTTTTTTATTGGATATTGGTAATTATCTAATTTAATTTTTATATCTTTTATCATTTACCAAAGATTTTTTAGGCAATGTTGTATTGCACTATTTTACTAGTATTTAAGTCTTAAAATGACTTAATTGTTTAATGTTTAATTTTTTATACATGTTTATGTAGTGAATAATTCACTTAAATATTTAATTATCGATTATTTTTATATAAAATTGTAATTTGGATGAATATGGAAAAATTGGATGTTTAATTATATATTTTTTAATTTTTTAAATATAAAAAAAAACTAGGCGGCCAAAAAACGTCCGATTACCGATTTTGCGAATTCTACACCCTTGAATGTATGTGTGGAATAATCTAATGTTTTCAAAATCTGGTGACCAAATCAGACAAATCACCTATTGTCGGTTCAACCGATCCAACCGATTGGATCGACCGTCTAACCTTTAAAATTATTTGGCATATTTTTTTAATATTATATATGTTGATATCTTAGGGTGAAGGTCTAGAGAGGGGGTAAATAGACCTTCAAATAAAGATATAAAAATATTTCAAAACAAAGTACTAGGTAGAACCTTCACAATATCTTTCAATAAAATGCAAAAGTGTTTTGGACCTAATGGTCACAACTATAGACTACAGAGTCTACAACTGTATAGTTTAAAAATAATAGGAAATTAAACTCAACTTGTAGATGCCTTTTCAGAGTCTTTAGAAAGTGTCTTAAGAAATCTCTAGGTGCAGCGAAATAAAGTTTAAGCGCTAATGAAAAATAATTTGAACACTTGAATATACAGTTGAGTGACTAGTCAGTTTAGAGTTGTATGTTCTGAGTTCTACTTTTAAATGCACAAGCATTAAAATAATGATGTAATAAGAAATGTAAATAACAAAAATTAAAATACGATAAGAACAAAAAAAATAAAAAATAAAGAAACACAAGAATTATAATGGTTAATAAATGGTAAAGTATTCCTACATGCACTGCTACACCACACGGGTGCAAATTCACAATGATATGATCACAAATATCTTACAAATGTTTCCCGCTCTCACTTAGATCACTATTCTAGGTGAAACACTAACCTAATCACACATATTACATTGGTTCACACAAAACCTTTTACCTAACAAAAAATAATCAATACAAAGCAGAATACAAAATAAAATACGGTGGGAGAACAACGATTAAATGTGATTTTTTCTTAAGAAAATCCTAGCAAACTATCCTATAAATCACTTTGCAGAATAAAACCTTGAAAAGTTCTCAGAAAACTATTTGTCATAGACTTGCTTAGTAGGGATGCTTGAGTGCACTGGTTTTGTTATTAATCCTTCAGTCTTCATATGTACTATTTATAGATGAGGAGCTGTGGCTATCTGTTGATAATTTTAAATTTGAATTTTGGATAAGCCTCATCTCTCTCTCTCTCTCTCTCTCCACTATCAGTGTAGTACTGGTTCTTTGCAGCTTTAATGCTTAATTACTTGTGAGTGAGTGTAGTTTAATGCTTCACTTAATCAAACTTTTAGGACTTCTTCATACTTCTTCTTAATCTTGTACAAATTTTTCAAATGGCAACTTCTAGTTGTGTCCTTGATTCCTGGCTGCAATATTTCTCATATAAATTGCTCTTTAACTGTAGGTTTAATTTTAGCTATAAGTTATGTCCAGTTGCAGACTTGCCCATTCTACAGCTGTAGACTTCATCTCATCAAATGTAACTTAATCAAATTTCTTCAAATTTTGTTCTAGTAGAGTTAGCTTTAAAACATGCAACCCTATGCTTTTCTATCATTAAAAAAAAACTAGAAATAACCTTACAATTTTTCCTATTCTGATGATGACAAAACTATATGCAAACAATATTAATAAAATGCAACAAACGCAATAAAGCAAATAAACACGAATAAAATAAGATAAGCTACCTTAAATAAAAGAGTTAGAATACAACTTACAAGTAGTTTTGGACTTAAAACTAAGATAGTTTTACAAAATTCCTAAACTAGGTCTTGATCTCTTTCTGTGCTTTGGAGTTACTTCTTTTTCACTGTCTTCTTAATTTGATCTAGAAGTATGGGTAGATTCTTTATCGAATCAGCTTCTCTTCTTCTTTTTCAAAACTCTTCAGGTACTCCATTATGATCTTCAGTTCATACTTTGCAAAAATTTCTTCTTCAGATTTTGATCTGATCTTCCATGGTGCAGACTTCTTCTTCATAATAGACTTCTCTCCACTAATTAAATTTGCACTTTTTCCAGTTTACAGAGCATTTTGTTCCTTTAGATCCTTGTCATTCATTGTTTTCTATTTTCTTATTCAAGAGTGTAAATCTATGATGGACTTAAACTCCTACAAAAAACTTTTGACATTCTCTTCTACTTCTTTCTCCAACTCTTTCTCTAGTGATCTCTGCCTCAGTGGCAGTATCTCAGCATTAATTGTAGATGATGTCACAAAGCCATCATGATGGTGCTTTGCTTGATTCTTGTTCCCATTTTCAGCGGTCATCCTCCTTCTTTGAAAAACTTTCTTTTCCCATGAACCCATATCAGTTTGAATTTGATGGCACTTAAGTGTGGGTAACTTCATTACTAGCTTTGAGCTGGGTAACTTGATCAACTTTCATCTACTTTGATCTTTCTTAGAATAGTCTTTGATCCTATCCTTCTCATTTGCAACCTTGACAGACATATCTTTGGACCTTGCAGCAGCAAACTGCTTATCAAAAGCTTTTTGTTCTTTAGCAATTCTCTCAAAGATTTCTTTGCTTCCTGTCTCAAATCCTTCAAAAGTCTTCTTGCTTTCAAGCCTTCTCTTGCTTTTTTCCCTTTTTGCCGTCATCAAATAATGACAAAATTGAGTACAGTTTTAAAGTCAAGTTCATCTCCATTTGCTCAGATTTCCTTAAAACTGTCTGTACATCAGTTTTCAGCTCAATGATTGAAATTTCAATCTATCATTTTCTAGTTAAAATATCATCAACTTTCTTCTTCTAACTCTCCATATCTTTATCCTTCTTTAGAACTTCCTTCTTGAGAATTGCAGTTTGATCAAATAGCATATCGACAATAGCTTTGAATTTATCCATCATCAACTTCTTTTCTTCATTAGTTTTTTCATGCAGCTTGTTCACCGTGCCCTCCATATCGGCTTTGATCTTTGAAGACATAAGCTTATCTGGTATCTGTTTTATATGATCATTTATTTCCTTGGTGATCAATTGTAAATTGTTTTCCATGCTCTTTAATTGTCTCACCATTTCAGAGGTAGTGACAGCCTCATCCCTTTCTCTTTCAGTATCCACCTCAGTGATAATTACTCCTTTGCTTTCTTCTACTTTTTGGCTTTTTAAATTTTCAGATCAATAGTGGAATCATTTCTCTTCAAAGGAGTAATGGTATTCAACTCCTGATCCACTGGTTCTATCATAAGTTCAGCAATGTAAGCTTCATAGTCTCTAGAGCCCAAAGATGTTAAACTCTGAGCATAAGGTGGGGAATCATCTTTCTATCACCCTTCTCCTTATCCGCTTCATCTTGTTTTTTATCAATATCTCTTTCTTTAAGGTTTAACTCTACACTGCAGTAGTAGGTTCTTTAGCTTCAAGTATCTGAACACTGCCTGCAAAATTCTCAAGTCTTGCAATTCCTCAGGCACTTGTGTACTTTCTTTACCTACTCTTGTTATCTCTATATCAATTGAGCTTTCAACTGCAAGTTGTGCTTCTGGGAATTCACATCAACTTCATTTTCCATAGCCACTCAGTGCTATTCTTTTCTTATTCTTACTTGTTTACCAGATTCTTCACTTGCAATACCCTTAGGGTGTGTTTTGTTTATGGGACTAAATAATCAGTCCCGCTAAAACAGGATTATTCCTGCCAAAATGTGCATGTTTTCGCAGGAATAATCATGTTTAAGCGGGACTGATTATTTAGTCCCTTTAACAAAACACTCCCTTATTGTTTGGCTTTTGCAAGCTTCAATATTTATCTCTCTCTAGCTTCAATCTTCTTAAAAATGATTTAATTATTGAGAAGAGTCTCAACATTAGAATATCCAGTCTATTAACACCCACTGGATTCTCTCTTCTTTCTTACAAAATTCAAGTTTCTCTCTCCTTAGCCTCCATTCTTCATATCTGAAAACATTGTCAGCTTGTTCTTTTGTTAAACCTTCTTTATCTTCAACATCTTTTTCATCAATGATTTGAACAACCTTCTCAATGACATCTTCATGTTGAGATAAATCTACATCAATAGATTTTTCCACTTCAGCCTCTGTTAATCTTTCTTTTAAAATATTCTTAGTGTGTTTGTTCTTTGCTCTTTTCTCTCTAATAGCCACATCTTCAATATTTGATTCTAGTATTACCTTCTTCTTAACAACCATTTTTTTAGTCTACAATTGTAGCCTCCATAGCTGTAGACTTCTCTACAATCTTTTCTTTCTTTTCCCTTTTTCTCTTCTTTTCTTTAGGAGCCAATGGGGCATTCACTGCTCCTCTTTGAAAGTTTGCACGCCCAATGATTTTGTTGCTCAAAATCAATAAGCCTTCATAATATTGGAACAGTTCAAATCCAACATTCTCCAAATATAATTAAAAAATAATCCAAATCCTTTATTCCTTCCAAACTTTTCAACATCTATAACTATATTCTTCCAGATTAAATCACCAATATCTATTTTGACCTCCTTGTCTATGTCATTAGATCCCACATAAGCCTTGTCCCAACATCTTGTCCTCCAGTAAGACATAGAAGGAATTTGTCAATCACTTCGTATAAATAGACATATTCAACAACAAAATTATTCTTTTTGAATGTTCTCTTCCAATTTTTTGGAAATGGCTACCCTGTTAATAAAATTTATCTTCACTGACAAAATATAGATTTTCATGTGACTCACCTCCAGTAGGAATCTTTAGAGCTTTACATACATCCTTCGAAACGATTCTTCTTGTCTTCCCATTCAGTGTGACTTTCTGTACATTCCTTTTAACATCTGTCATTGCGTTCAAGTAGAACTCCTACGAGATTTTATCATTGTGCCTTTTAGGAATGTGTAATAGGCAGTAGTGTAATCTCTGGTTGACAATCTTCCCAATATCTCTTTCCATTGAGTCTGTATTTTCTTCTCCAGTTCTACAAAATCGAACTGAGCACCAAACATAACTTTAATCGTGGTTGAAATTTGTAGAAAAAAATTTCTCAGTGTTTTCTTTCAGTGTGAAAGATGAAACTGAAACACATTCACTCTCTTTTATACCTTTCCTTCACCTGCTCATATATTTAAACTAAAAAGGGTATAATGGTCCATCTCAAAGTATATTGGAATAAATGTGTGAGCTTTTAAATACAGACAAAAATAAAGAATTAAGTTTAACCATATTATAGTTCACATAAAAATTAAAATCAATATAATGTCCCTTTAGCCCAGTACGTTTTGTTTTATCAATTAAAAACTCTGAGATGATAATCCAAAATTAGTACAGACATATTTTTGGACTTATATTTTGTGAATATTTATGGGGTAAGAATGTACAAAGTACTGCATATTTCCTAAAAAATTACGGCTATTAACCTTTACTAGTGTTAAATTACAGTGCTTAATCTACAGGTGATAAGTCTACAACTATAGATTCTGAAATCTACAGTTGTGTGACTTTACCGCTGTAGATTTCAACTACTTACTGTGAATTCTTACATTGTTAGGTTAACCTAATTGTTTCCATGGATTATATTATGTTATGTTACAATTCTAACAATCCCTAATCACCTTTTAATATTGAAAACCTTGACTCATATAGAGGTTTGGTGAAAATATATGCCAAATTCACATCAGTGTGAATCTTTTCCATCTTGACATCTTTTCTTTCAATATGATTTCTAATAAAATGATTTCTCACATAAATTTACTTTGATTAGAGTGTAAAATCAGATTTGTGTAATAGCAATAACATTTGTATTGTCACAAAATATGGTAGTTTCTCTTGCATCAATTCCATAATCCTTCAGTTGACACTACATCCATAAAATCTGTGCATAACAACTTCCTGCGGCAATATAACTTTTCACATCGCTCTAAGTACTCTACTCATTATACACTTTGTTAAAAAAAATACAAAATCTCGTGTAAAGAATGTTAAGGGACAATTTCAGTTGCACATTATATTTATAAACACCAATTCCCCCCATGCCCATGTAAGCCCAATATTAATTGTCAGCCAATCTCTGTAACATTTAACAAGTCCTTCAAGTTTTTTTAAAAATTGTCTTTATCAATATTCAATACAAATAATATAATACATACCCTTGTCCAATAGAAATTTTCACACTTTTTTTTATTTGAATGTTGCACACAAATTTAGACACTACTTACAAAAGAAGCGTAGATTTTGGTGCGTACTGACAAACTTATATACATATTTACTCATACGTCACTACTTTATTTAAAAAATATATTTTTCTTAAAAAACATGCAAACCTCGAGTGTGCAATTTTTGTTGGGACGGAGGGAGTACTACCTTTTTTTTTATTTCATTATATTTTATAATCTGAATATTTGAGATGTGAAATTCTAAAAATACAAAATATTTAACGAAACATTATAATTTTAAATTAATATGTTAATTAGAAGATGATTAGACAAATAAAACACAAAAATTAGAACAAAAGAATCAAACGGGTCATACTATATGAATAAATTTACTTTCGCATGAACAATAACTTAGTTTTGAGTCTAAAAAATAATAATCTTAATTAAGTAAAGCAGAAAAATCCCTACGTAAATCAACAAAAGGTGCAACAATTCAAGCAACCACACAAATTTAAAAACAAACTAATCAAATCACTTCTTCAACCCCTATAGTTCTTCATCTCATGATACTTGACAGCATCCTCATGGGCAGCATCTTGACCCTCCCAGCCAGCGGCCGGGAACGGCAGTTGTGGCGGCGCCACCATGTAGGGCGGTGTCGGCAGCGAAAGCTGCGGCGGCGGCACATAGTAACGCGGCAAGGGCAGCGGCACCGGCAACGCCCTCTCGTAGAAAATCTCCTGCTTAAACGACGCACACTGGATATTCCCCCCAATACTGCTAGATGATGCGCCCCCAAATTGATCCTCGCCGTTCATCAGAAGCATCATCATCGATTTCTGATTAACGGTATGGTGATCGTAGTAGATGGGGAAAGGCACGTGCATGTCACGAGGACGAGGCTGAGGGTAAAACTGACCTTTCAATCCAGCCACGTCATTCATTTCGATTTGTTTGCTTGTCGACGATCTTTTCATGACTTCAATCTTTGCTCTAACAAGCTCAGCCTTGCTGCTCAGGGCCAATGCGAAAGCCCGTAATTGCCCCTCGGACTGACTATCGAGGAACTTATCCGGTGGGGTCGGGTACTTAGCCTCGAGGTTGCGCCTTCGAAGCTTCGAGAGGTCGTCCTCAATTTTCCTCTTGCGCTCGTGGAAGAAATCGTTCAGCCCGAACGTTTTGTTGCCGGAATCTTTCTTCTTCGATTTGTAGGTTTCGATGATGCGGTGGACTTCCTCGGCGTTTTGAGGCCAGATTTCGGGCTCCACGGGCCCATTTTCTTGTTTCGGGCCGTAGATTATCATGCATGCGCTGACGTCACAGAGGGTGGTGAATTCGTGCATTTTTCGGATCAGCCCTTCCTTTCTTTTCTTGAATGTTGTGTTTCTTGATTTCTCCTTGCTTATGAGTTCCATATTAAGCTTTGCCCTCCCCATTTCTCTTCAACATTTGCAATATATAAATTAATTAATTAAACATTTACAATATATATATATATATATATATATATATATATATATATTGATGGATCAAAAAAAATAAAAATACACACACATATATATAAACCCAAAATTTTGACTACAATAAGGGGTGGTATTTTAAACATCTCATAAGCTCTAACATTTTATACTTCGCTTTAAGAGCTAATAAGATGTTATTTTTAAGTAGTTTATAAGTGTTTAACGAATACATTTCTCGATAATTTATTATACTTTTTTTTCAATTTTTTTTTATGTTTAAGTAGAGGTTGTGTGGTAAAGGGACCGAAGTGATGCAGGTGAAGGGGTGGAGGTAATGAGAAAAATAAGTTATAATATTTTAATTTATTTTTTTTGCAGTTTATAAAAAACTTATTTTAGGATATTATAAGCTGTCAAACATCGTCCCTTAATATACTCAATAGGACTTTGGTCAAGTGTAATTAGTATAATCATTAAAAACAAATTAAGGATACAGTTTTAAATTTTATAAAGGAACAACATAACATTAAGAAAATAATTAATTATAATTGTACAACAAATGAATTAAGGGTTTATTTTATAAGAAAGAAATTCATATTAATTGACACGTGGTTGATGACACAACTTACAAGCTTTCAATTCAACTCCCATAATGTTGATGAAAAACACAATAGGACTTTGCAACTTATAAAAATATAAAAAAACTTATTTTAAAAAATATAAAAAACTTATTTTAAGATATTATAAGCTGTCAGACATCGTCCCTTAATTTTCTCAACAGGACTTTGGTAAGGTGTAATTAGGATAATCATTAAAAACAAATTGAGGATTCAGTTTTAAAATTTATAAAGGAATTACATAACATTAAGAAAATAATTTATTATAATTGTACAACAAACGAATGAAGGGTTTGTTTTTATAAAAGAGAAATTCATATTAATTGACAAGTCGTTGATGACACAACTTACAATCTTTCAATTCAACTCCCATAATGTTGATGACAAACACAATAGGACTTTGCAGCTTATAAAAATATAAAAAATTTATTTTAAGATATTATAAGCTGTCAGACATCGTCGCTTAATTTACTCAACAGGACTTTGGTCAAGTGTAATTAGGATATATTAAAAACAAATTGAGGATTCAGTTTTAAAATTTATAAATGAACTACATAATATTAAGAAAATAATTAATTATAATTGTACAACAAATGAATTAAGGGTTTGTTTTTATAAAAAAGAAATTCATATTAAATGACACGTCATTGATGACACAACTTACAATCTTTCATTTCAACTCCATAATGTTGATGACAAACACAACAGGACTTTGCAGCTTATAAAAATATAAAAAACTTATTTTAAGATATTATAAGCTGTTAGATATTGTCCCTTAATTTACTCAACATGACTTTGGTCAAGTGTAATTAGAATAATCATTAAACACAAATTGAAGATTCAATTATATAATTTATAAAGAAACAACATAACATTAAGAAAATAATTAATTATAATTATACAACAAACGAATTAAGGGTTTGTTTTTATAAGAAAGAAATTCATATTAATTGACACATCGTTGGTGACACAACTTACAATCTTTCAATTCAACTCCCATGATGTTGATGACAAACACAACTAAGACTTGCAATTTATAAAAATATAAAAAGCTTAGTTTAAGATATTATAAGTTGTCAGACATTATTCTTTAATTTACTCAACAGGATTCTGGTCGAGTGTAATTAGGATATTCATTAAAAACAAATTGAGGATTCAGTTTTAAAATTTATAAAGGAACAACATAACATTAAGAAACAATTAATTATAACCGTACAACAAACGAATTAAGGGCTTGTTTTTATAAGAAAGATATTCATATTAATTGGCATGTGGTTGATGACACAACTTACAAACTTCAATTCAACTCCAATGTTGATGACAAACACAACGTACAAACAGTTCTATTCTTCAACATCTTTTTTTATGTGCAATATGTATTTCAACACATTAATTTATTATGGTGTTTTGTTGAATATTATTTTTAATATCCTACGTGTCATATATTTGCACTATAAAATATTTATAGTGAAACACCAAAAAAAAATAAAAATTAACATCATAGACAATACTCCCTCCGTCTCATAGGAATTTGCACACTTTTTTTATTTGGACATCTCACACAAATTTGTATATTTAAAAAATTATTAATTTGCGTGCACATTCACAAAACTATACAAATATTTACCCACATATCATTACTTTATATATATAACACATTTAAAAAAAAATATCATCCCATAGAATGCAAATTCTTACGGGACAGAGGGTAGTATCAAGTTATTCAAGAACGAATTAGGATATATGGAGTTTATAATTAAACAAGTAAATTTCTTATAAACAAATTTCATCATGCAAGTTAATACTTTTATAATAAAATAAGTAATAATACTATAAAATACATATATAGAGAGCAATGCAAATAAACTATTTCACATTATTGTTTGCCTTAAACAATAAAAATTGAGTAACTAAAAGATCAATTATGTTGAATCAGTTGATTAGGAAAATATTCAATAGAAAGCTACATTTATTTAATAAAAACTGATAACATCATTAAAAGTGGACGCCATGCATATATATATACTCATCATCTAGACGAAAAGATCAAAGAAGTTGACAATAGTTAATAGATTATTAAGGTAAATCATGAAGAGGAGGAAGGAGAAAGTAGTACCTTTTTAGTGCTAATTTGAGAATTGAGAGAGATGTGGTGTAATTCTCTTTCACTTTTTTCTTTCTGTTTTATATATTGTGGAATGGACAAGAGAAATGTGTTGACTTCATCATTAATAATACCACGTTTATCAATAATCAAACGTATTTTTAGTTTAGATTATTTGCTTGTCATAATTAACATATTTTTTCCTTGGCTATTTTGGAAAATTAATTTTGATTTGCAACAAAAATCTTTAATTTCTTTGTCAAATTGATTTGAGAGCTAAATGAGTGCTATTTTCCATTAATATATTTAGTTTGCAAGATATATAAGTATGATTATTCTCGTGTGGAATTTCTTTAATTATATTATAACATTATTATCATTACATAAACTTTTTGATATTATTATATCGTTATTTCCATATATATATATATATATATATATATATATATATATTAATACTATAATATTTTATATACACTAATAATATAATAATATCAGTAAATATATGTTATAATTTAATTTTATACAAAATTTGTATACATACAATTGTGTATTTAACCATAAAAGAATTAAGAGTAGGTCTCCCGTGCATTATTGCACGGGTGCAATATATGCCAAAAAAGGAAAATTTTGAAAATTCGCGGGTCAATAGGGTCAAAGTAACAAAATTCGCGGATCTTGAACGGGTCGGATCGGATTTGGGCAATTTTCAAATTTCAGGATTTTCGCTATACTGTATGAGTAGATTTATGCTAATATAAGGTCAAATGTGTACTATTATAAGAACAAATGTTATTTTTTTACATATATTCATTTGTTTTTGTAGAAAACAAACATGTTAATACGATGTAAGATCAATATGTGTATTATTATAAAAAAAATATTCGTTTTTCATAAATATTTATTGATTTTTATAGAAATTATTATTTTTTAAGATGTAGTAGCACACATTTTGTCTTACAGTAGCACACATATATTCATGTGGTATACATTCTGGAATTTCGACAAAATTAATTTTTTAAGATGTAGTAGCACACATTTTGTCTTACAGTAGCACACATTTTGTCTTACAGTAGCACACATATGTTCATGTGGTATACATTCTAGAATTTCGATAAAATTAATTTTTTAAGATGTAGTAGCACACATTTTGTCTTACAGTAGCACACATTTTGTCTTACAGTAGCACATATATGTTCATGTGGTATACATTCTTGGAGTGACGAGATAGTAACACATGTAAGGTATTATTACATTAGCAACATAAAACTAATAATAAAATGAAAAATAATTTAAGAAACACATATTTGTTCTTGTAAAAATACATATTATTCTTATAGTTACTTTAAAAGTACAAAAAAATAACTTTTTAAGATGTAGTAGCAGCACACATTTTGTCTTATAGTAGCACAAATATGTTCATGTGGTATACATTCTGGAAGTGACGAGAATTTTCCTTAAAAATTTTATTGGATCCGCGAATTTTCATTTGGGGATATTGCACGGGTCGGGTTTTGTGCAATATTGCATATGAGTTTTTGTGAAGAATTAATGTGGACAATATTGCACAAGAGCTTATTTTTTATTTGAAAGATTTCGATCTCCCCACACGATCATTAACCTTTTAGTCGTGTGGAATGCAAATAGAGGAATATGTCCGGATAAACAACTGTAGGAGAAAGCCCATGATTAAATTAGTTCTTGGATGGACCCAGAAAATTTGTTCAGGGAGCCAATAATAAATTTTTTGGGACAAACTCTTTTTTAACCTTTGTTTAAGGTATAAACTCTTTTTTTTCATAGATTTATAAAAACATTTTTTTGGTCTTTTTAAAAAATAAGGGACTAATATACCCTTAATTCTCATTCCTTATTTTAAAATTTTCTTTTCGCCCCCTATTCTTCTTCCTATTTCGTTTCTTACACAAAATTAAAATAAGTGACCAATATACCTACCTTTAATTATAGTATTTTTTTGACGGAGTTGAGTCGAAATGATTTTTTACGTTCCTTTAATCTAGAAAAAATTAAAAAGATACATGATTATGACTAATATTATTTTTTTAATTTTTAAGGATTAAATAAGTAATCTTGAAAGGTCGGATCCTGGTTGGAGTCCGGTCAATTTTTTTATGTGTCATTCAAAGGCTTAAGCAGAACTGCTCTTATGAGCAACCCACATACAAGTCTGCAGTCATTAAACATCATCCTAGAAAAAATTCTCTTAGGGAGATGATATTTGTAGACAAATATGGAAGAAAGTTGAGGTCACCTAATCCCAAGAATGAAAATATCCCGATATTTCTCCGATATATCCACGATATATTCATTTTTCGTAGTCACCAATATCGATATTGGATTGAAATGATATTTCCATAATATTCATTAAAAAAATAAAAGTATCGGTAAATATCGGTCTGTAATATCGATATCCCTTATTTTTTCCACAAATTAAACCAAATATCGTTAGATATCGAGTTAATATCGAAAGATATCGAGGAAATATTGAGAAAATATCGATGAATTTTGGAAAAAAACTCCAAAAAATAGTGTATATATTTAAATTTGTCACAACTGTAAAAATTATTTAAATTCTTTTATTAAATTTATGTATTAAATGTTTGCTCTTAAATTTTTTATATTTTCTAAATTTACTGATATCGATATTCGATATCGATATATCCATCGATATTTCCATAATTTTAAGACCTCGATATTTCCATCGATACCGATATTTTCAACCTTGCCTAATCCCCGTAAGGATGACCTTTACTTGTGGATTCCAAAATTCGAATCTAACCAAATATGACCCAAAGAAAGGGTACCTAAAGCTTGAATTTGAATTCAGGTAAGCTCTAGCCCAATTGAGAAAGGAGAAGTCAAGAGTGTTGTCTGGTACATAGACAGTGGGTGTTCCAAACACATGACCTTTGAGAAGTATCTCCTCCTAGACTTTATTGCACTAGATGGGCCTAGAGTGGTGTTTGGTGATAACAATTTTGAAGTCACCAGAGGAGTTAGTACCCTGCAGATTGGAAGCACAAGAGTTGAGAAAATCTACCTTGTAGGGGGACTCATGCACAATCTTCTCTCAGTATCTCAATTCTGTGATAAGGGGTATTCTGTAAGATTCTCTAAAATATTAGAAATATGTAATCTTTTAGAAATAAGTAATCTTTTAAGTAATGGATCCTTTAATCCTTATCTTTTAAGGATTAAATAAGTAATCTTGAAAGGTCGGAACCTGATCGGAGTCCGATCAATTTTTTTAGAAATAGCATATTTAGTAAATTTTTTGTGCCGGAGTTAGATCGGAACTACTTCTTAGGTTATTTTTACCTAAAAAACAGTATACATATGTAAAATTTTGATTGACGTTATCATTTTAATTTTTTTCTAGTAAAATAACTAGTATTTTGAAAAATTGGATATTTGTCTAAATTTATTAAAAATATCATTTGCAATAGTATTTTTTTGACGAAGTTGGTAGGAATGATTTTTTACGTTCCTTTGATCTAGAAAAAATTTAAAAGATACATGATTACGACTAATATTATATTTTTTAATATTTAAAGATTAAATAAGTAATCTTGAAAGGTCGGAATCTGGTCGGAGTTCGGTCAATTTTTTTAGAAATAGCATATTTAGTAAACTTTTTTTTTGACAGAGTTAGATTAGAACTACTTCTTAGGTTATTTTTACCTAAAAAAACTATGCATATGTAAAATTTTGATTGACGTTATCATTTTAATTTTTACTAGTAAAATAACTAGTATTTTGAAAATTCAGATATTTGTCTAAATCTATTAAAAATATCATTTTCAATAGTATTTTTTTGACTGAGTTGGGTCGGAATGATTTTTTATGTTCCTTTAATCTAGAAAAAATTTAAAAGATACATGATTACGACTAATATTATCTTTTTTTTAATTTTTAAGGATTAAATAAGTAATCTTGGAAGGTCGAAACCTGGTCAGATTCTGGTCAATTTTTTTAAAAATAACATATTTAGTAATTTTTTTGTGACGGAGTTAGATTGAAACTACTTTTTAGGTTATTTTTACCTAAAAAACACTATGCATATGTAAAATTTTGATTGACATTATCTTTTTAATTTTTACTAGTATAATAACAAGTATTTTGAAAAGTCGGATATTTGTCTAAATTTATTAAAAATATAATTTATTTTACTAAATATTTGAAAAGTATGTGTCCTCGCCTCAACCATGACTTCAAGATCCTCATCTTCTAGTCGAACAATTTCAAACTGGAATCCGGGCAAAAGATCTATGACCGAAGATGAAACCATCCCTCAACTAACTCCAGTGATGGTCGGCTCAAGCTCCAAGGCGACCTCAGTAGCTCGCCATGTGTCGGGCGAGCTCAGTGATGACCCAGATGAAAGAGCAACCTACTTTGGCGGGCTCTCCCTCGAGCTTGTACGCGAGTTAGAGGGTGAGCTAGGCGAGGGTGATGAGGAGGAGGTCACCGAGTCTGGTGGCCTCTCCGGTGAGCTAGTGTGCGAGCTCGAGGAGGACTCCAACAACGGAGTATCTCCAGTTGATCAATTTCCTGATGCCTCAGGTCCCAGAGCATAACACCCCTATGGCCGTGGAACTTGAAATGAATTGGGATGAATACTTGACGAAGTATGGGCCGAGTTTCCCTACACCCAAGCGAGTTATAAGGGAAGTGGAGGAGGCCAACGATTTTAAAGCCAATAAGATACAGAGCGTGATCACCTCTGACATGCTCCCCAATCTCCGCAAGGCATACCGAATTCCATTAGATATCCACATGTATGCCCCCGGTCCTAAGGAATGGGCCGACCTCCCTACTGCCGGTCTTACGGTGATTAACATTCACACCTTAGATGTTGGGCTCGCATTACCTCTCCATCCAATCATCGGTCCTTACCTGTTTGACATGAATCTGGCGATCACCCAGATTACTCCTAATAGTTGGAGTAGTTTGCTGGCGATCCTGACAATTTTCGGGATTGAGGCGTACAAGAACCGTCTGACCACAACCAAGATCAATTGCATCCTCATTATTACTAAGCAAAATGCTGATGGCAAAGGATATTATTATATGAAGGCTCGGCCGGGTGAGAAACTCCTGGAGAGCTTGCCGAATAAGGTTCACGATTCGAAGGAGCAGTTTTTCTTTATCGGAGGAGATTGGAGAGCTTTTACCAATCAGTGTTCTAAAAGTCGCTAGTCAGTCGGACCACTAGGATCTAGCGACTAGAGGGACTAGTCGGGGACTAGTCGAAAACTCCTAAACGGTAAATATAATTAATTATTTAATAAATTAATAATACATTATGTATAAAATAATAATAAACTTTTTTTTAATATTTTTTTATACATAATGTATTATTAATTTATTATTATTTTAAAAAAAATATTAAAAGAAAAAGTTTATTATTATTTTATACATAAATAAATGGGAAAGTTGGGCCAAAAGCCCATGAGACCTATATCTAAACCTAAAATTTCAGAAACCGACTTATCCACATTGTACCATCTATTATACTCTTGTTCTCTTCCTCGGTCATTACCACGGATTTTCAGCGGCTGCCTCCTCCACCTCAACCGCAGCCTCCTCCCACGCCGGTGCCGCCCACGCCTGTGCGCTACATCAGACAAAGTGGCAGCCTCGCCTCCGCGCTGCCACACGCGACGCACCCGCTGTCTTCAATGATGCCGTACTATGTGTTACTTACAAATCATTTCACCGGGAATTAAGCCGTCCAAACACCGGTCATCTGTTCGCCGAAGAAGACAGCAGCACCGCCGGTAAAGCTCACCAATCGACGCCGAAGAAGACAATTGAAGCTTTCAAGCCACCTATCGCCAGAAATCCGTTCGCTGCAATTCATCGCACAACCACCTCTTGCTGCAATCCGTCGCGCCTAATTCTGGACGTGTAAGTCGCTGACTTGGCGCCTAGACCCGACTAGTTGGTGTCTAGGCGCCGACTAAAGACCCGAACATTTTTCCTTGCCGATTTGGGGTTTATCGGGTCGGCCGACTAGGCTGATTTTTAGAATACTGCTACCAATTATTCCATCTTACTCCTGTAAGGCTCTTGTAACTCAGAACCTATAAAAAGTTCTAAGTCGCTTCTGCTTTCAATACGGACATACTTTGACACGCATTTAATGCAAAGTGGGTGAGAACTGTTTTCAATAAAGTTTTTTAATTATTACTCTCGAAAACTGAAAAGACACAATCACCTTGCATGCATTTTATTGCATTTGATCTCAATCGTTAAATCTTAGGAGTTGATAATTCTGATCCGTCTGATTAAAACTGAATTTTGTATAAATAGGTGAAATTGTAGACTGTGTGCCAAATCTTTTCCCATCTATATTTCTCTCTGCACCTAAACCTTTCTTCTTCCAGAGCACTCATCAATAACGACCTCAGACAGTCTGTTCTTTGAGAATCTCCAATTCTTGAAGAAGTATATTACTTACGAGCCCATTGCTGACTTCTCCTTAGAACACGAAGACCTCAAGCCAGTTCGAAGATATGTCAGGAAGGCTGGTATCTTGAACTGGGTTACTATGAGGCCGCGAGAAGCTCTACCCTGTTCTGGTTGCAGTTTTCTATCTCAAGCTAAAACAGAACAAGGAAGGGGAGTGGGAGTCGACTATGCCAACAAGTCACTGTGTGACAGTTGATGGCAAGAAGGGGATCCAAAGGAGGTGGATAACCATCAACGTCCGTCAAATGATCAGGAAGATGTACAACCTTCCTCGATCAGTGGATCGCAAATTGTCTCTGCCCACAGAATTTGGTGTTGGGTATGAACAAGATATTCTGAACCCCATATGTCAGGAGCCCACTCGTTTCAAGTCAAGGATGAACAAGTCCCTCCTCCAGAATACTCCCTGATTACTCTTCGATCTGGTAGTTTAGAGCATCATGGGATGTGTAGGAGGAACGGAGCAGGTGTCCAAGCCCAAGATCTGCGTAATTATGGCAATGAGGGAATTTCAACCTATCGACTGGGAGGAATATTTCATCCAGCAGCTTGTAGTGGAGAAGAAGAAGATCGAGTTTAGTCAGGATGGTTAGGCTACCTTCAAAAAGCCATTCCACTACAGGAACACGGTTGTCCCTGATGCTGCAGAAGCTATCATTTGGGGATATTGACATGAAAGATTTCATCGATCCCCGTGCAAGGATATCTCTTTTCAGATCCTTGAAGGATGTGAAGAGCCGGAAAGAAAAATTTGCTGCTCCGGGTGAACCTTCAAAGCCCTCTGAAAAGAAGTCGAAAAAGACCTCTAAGGTTCAGGCTCAGAAGACAGCTCCGATGAAAACTATGCTGACTGATGAGCCCTCCGATGAAGAGGTAGCTGGGGAAGAAGTGATGGAGGAAGAATCTGCTGAGCAACTTGATCACATTGGGCACCATGATGAGATTATTCAAGAGGTGGATCAGGCTGCTGCTCCTAAGGAAGAGAAAGCTTCAAATGACTAAGAGGCCACAGTGGTCAGTGCTCATCCTGAGTATCAGTAGAAGCAATATGTTGCTGATACTCAAATCCTGACCGTTATGGAGTCCATTTAGGAACTGGTTATTGAGGATGAATGGGCTTAGGAAGAGCCAACGGCCACTGTTGTCCAGGGGGAAGCTCAAGCTGAACCCACTCAGGAGGAGACCCCACCTCTATCCGAGGAGACAGACCTAAAAATAGCAATGTTTGGTCCCTCGGACACTGAGGAAGAGGAGGAGAAGAAGGAGGAAGTGAAGGAGGATGTTTCGTGGTGTTTTCGTGCAACGGACATGAGCAGCCTGACGGACTTTGAAGTCCTTACTCGGAGTCAGGTTGTTCACCTGGTGGAAAAGCACTTCCCCAGCCCGATTGACGCACAGAAGGAGGAGGTTGTGCAACTCCGCACCTACGCCCAAATCCAAAAAGCCACTTTATCTGAGTTGGCTGTCCTTGCAGAGAAGAAGGGTTGGGAGGCTCTGAAGGCTGAGGAGACGACACTGTTCGATGCCTTCAGAATTTGCACCTTCTCGTAACTTCTAAAGGTGGAGGACTTAGTCAGGACGGTGCACAACACTTATCCGGAAGTCAAGCCTGCTGAGCCGGAAGTTGCTGCTATTCTGGAGGAAGCTGGGATGGAACTGGAGATAGCTCCTGAAGCTGGGGTGGAGAAGGGCAAGGAGGTTGCCGAGGATGCTGAGATGGGTAAGGGAGTTTCTCACTGTGTGAGTCAGGAGGAGGCTGCACCGGCCGATGATACGCCAACTGGGGTGGTTGGCCTTGAGGCATCTATCAAAGCCTGGAAAAGGCATGAGAAGAAGGTTCTGTGGATGAACTCAGCAGAATATGTTCACGCCAACATCCACAGAAGCATAAGGAAGTTTGGGATGTATGCTGATCTGATTAACCTCCGGTGCTAAAAGATCGATAGGGATCTTGCTTAAGGTCTTTGTGCACTCGACACTGCTCATGGAATGGAGACAGTTGCCTTGGTAGCACAAGCTGAGGAGGCCCTTGCTGCTTGTCTAAGTGTTGCTGCGGAATCTCTGAAGGAGTAGGAGGAGAAGTTCACCATGCTAATCAATGCTAAGGCAGCTCGGTCTGAGGAGTGGGTGAACAAACTAATTGACGCCAAGTTGGCTCAGTTTGAAGGGAAGGTCAGTGAGGTGGCAAAGGAGGAAGCTTCATCCGAGTCAAAGGCGGCTGTCAGTAATCTGGGCTCCGAACTGAGAAAGGAGGGTGAAGCATGGCATCATGCTGTGACGAACCTCAAACACGAGTTTGATGGGGAGCAGCAGAAGATGTTTTCAATTGGTACATGTGTCCAACAGCTCCAGTCACAAAACACTGTCAGAGGCAATCAGATTATTGAGTTCCACAAGCAACTGAATGGGATTTCTGACCAAGCTGATGCTCAGGGCCTGACCTTTAGCAACATCATTCAGAAGCTCAATGCTGATGATGATGCCAAAAGGGAGAAGGAATGAAGGGGAAAGCTCAGAAGAAGCAGAAGATGATTAGAAGGGTTGTTCCCCCGACCGGACCTACTGAGAAGAAGAGGACAAGGTCCATTTCTGTGGCTAAGGCAAGTATCCCTGAGCCAGCTCAGAAGAAGATGATCATCTTTAAGGAGATGGAGATGGGTTTGCATCCGGAGACTGCTAGTCAGAAGCCGGAGATGAGTGTGCCTGAGAAGCTGGCGAAATTGAAGCAGACATCTCAGGACACTCAGATCCAAATGCTGAAGGGCACGATTGAGTACCTGACTAGTCAGATTAAGAAGCTGAATAAGGTCGCTCTTGGATCTCGGAAGAAGGCTCCCCAGAAGTAGATTGTTGCTCAGGACCAAGGGCCCATCTTGTTCGAACATGTTGAACAATTTGTGACCAAGGGACTGAATGAGAGATGGGTCCCCCTGAGGAATGAATGGGTGGACCTATTCTACGTGGTGGGGATCTGGGACGATCTCGCAGAAGACAAGGAGACGATCCTCCACCACTAGATGTTGGAAGAGCATCCTTACATCTAGACGAAGATTGTCAGGCACGTGGATGCTAAGGGAGTTGAAATCAGCGCGCCGGAGAATATCGGATATCCACCTCCGATGAAAGGAATGTCGAATTAGTTGAATTGGCCAGCGATTTAGGTGGAGATCGGGCGGATAACCAGGGCGACTGACTCTCTTACAGATGCCAACCGGATGAACGCAACCTTGCTGCGTATGCTTCACAAGTATGGAATCCCGTTCGATCAGTGGGATGTAGAAGACTAATGTAATAGATTAGGACCTTTGTAATAGCTTCAGGAATCTTGTACTTATTTGAAAATCAATGAAGATATTACTTTCCTGAGTTCAATTCCTTGTTGACTCTTGATTTATCTTTCTGCACCCTTATCAAGAACTGTACTAACAATTTCCGTGTTTCCATCTTATAGACTAAGTACCTCAAATGTTAAGAGGATACTGAGCAGATTATACTGACTCGTGTCAGCCTGATGTATAAGTGGATAGGAAAATGCTTAAGGATTTTGGCATCATCAAAAAAGGGAAAATTGTTAGGATACAATCTGAGTGTTTTGATTCAGATCCCAAAACCCCTGATGATTTGCCTAAGTATAGTTGTCAGGATAGTTTAGTTCAGGACTAGTCAGGTTAGAATAGGTTTTTCTATTCACTGGTAATCAGCTCAGGGGGAACGCACTGAAGACTGAAGATTGATGGAAGACGTCCCACAAATCCTAAGTTGGAAACGTGTTCCAACATGAAGGTCGGAGTTTGTCTTGAGGACACTGGACCTGAAGCTATTCCCTGAAGTACCTGAAGTCCGTCGAAGACAATCCGGAAGAGTCCCACTGATGATGTTCCTACTGAGTACCCTAAGCATACTCAAGTTAGGACTCATTAGTGAAGGCAGAAGTAGCCTGAGTAGTCAGGCTGAGTGTTCATCTACTCATTATGTCTTGATGAAAAGCTACTGAAGCAATTGGAGTTAACATTTATGTTAACACCTGAGAACAAAAAGAATATCAGTAGTCTCCGTATAAGACAAACATTTATTATGAGTAAAAAGCAAGACACTCAGAGTTTAAATGTACGATGAAGTATAAAGTCACATCACTGTTGTAGCCATTTGAAGGATGGTCAGTGGTGTGTCGACACGTAAGTACGGAGGACTGCGTGCATTTAATGTTTCTCAGACCTGCAGGCGGCGAAGCAAAGAATTTATGTTTACCAAAATCGTGTCTCACACAAGTGTACGTGGTCGTTGTAGACGTGGCAAGATGACCAAGTTAAAATTATCGAACACAGGGAAACAGGTCTATGAATAGTAAGATCATTGTTAAGACTAGTATCTAAGAAAACAATAAGAGGCTTGGGGTATTTATCTACTTTTCTTGACAAAAGATAAGAATCTACCTATCACCTTTATCAAAGATGAGCAAGAGTGGAAGCATGCATTAGTGTAATTCACTTATGATTCGTATGGTTCCTATCTCTCCTAATCATGCAAGGTCCATTGTTTGATCAATTAAGTAATTAGCTTTATTAATATGTATAGGTCTCCCTCATGACACTTAATACCCTAATTGAGGTGACTAAACTCATAGGAAATTCTCATTGTCCTAGAAGCATTTTATCAAACACTTAGCATGCACAACATTCAATAAAGAGTTTTCATGAATGAGCTCAATTGTCATGTCTTGCTAATCCACTAGGGCTCTAAACATCCAATTGGCAATACTAAACATTCATTCATAACATCAATTAAGAGAATTAATCAAACAATATCACAATACAAGCATAGGATTGATAGGATTACCAAACTACTACATAAGCTTCATACACCAATGCATATAGAAAATTAGCACATGACTAATTGAATGAACAAAACAACAATTAAGCTATCTAACATCATTATTAAGACTAATATGAAAAGAAATTACAAAAGTCTTACCTAGAATAATGGAATTGAAAGTGCTATCTACTACCTTGAATATCCAACTTGCAATCCGGAACTCAAAACGCAAAACTGAACCATAGGAATGTAGCTCTATTCACGACTAAGCTAATGCAACAAATGGATCGTCGATCCAACGGGTAGATGAAAAGTAATCAAAGAAAAAAGATTAAGAAAATCTAAGAACCCACTTAGTAACTTCTTTTAACTCCCTAATCTAATTGAGAATCTAAGAAAATGAATGAAAGTGTGTAGAATGTCCTTAAAAATCTGATGCTTCAAGTATATATAGTACTCCTCAAGCATGGACCAAACTACCCTTCATTAAACGGGCGCAAAGACGAGAATACCCCTGGAAATCTAGAAAAATGCACTGGCGGGCGAGCAGGGCCTGGAGGTCGCACGAGCTTGCTGGTCGCGCACTGGCTCGACGCGCAAATAGACTGCGGATGCGCGAGCTACGTGCAAAGTCGCGCGAGCTAGCTTGTTACGGCGCGCGAGTTGGGCAATCCTCCGACGTCCAACTTTCGACTTTTCCGTTTTCGACCCGATGGCTCGTCCGATCTTCCTAGGGTCTCCAATTGAGTATTTTTCCAATTAGGAATATTTCCTTAGAAAAGTTAATGAAACTTTATGTAGAAATATATAAATGAAAAATACAAGTGTTAATATCAATAAGAAATAACAAAGTGTTAATATCAATATATAATAGAATTAATTATCTAATTCGAAAATAAAATTAAGAACATGAGGGATATTCATACATGATACAACCTATGACAACACACACATGCAAAACACATATTCCCTCGCTACTCGGTCATATTGTCTGTTTCTGCCCTAGGTTATGAAAGACACAAATCAACATGAAAGCTGAACACCGGAGCTGTGAAAGGTACAAATCGACGATGCATTGTCGAAGTACAGACCGAACGTTAATTCGTGTATCAAATTACAATTTTTAAAAATTAATATTATAAGTGATATAGACGATCAAATTACACATTTGAAAAGTTCATATGAGGTTTTCGAAGTTTTAAGATTTTTTGAATTTTGAGATTTTTATACCTAATTATTCACTAAAATCAGGCGTTGAGGTTGCAAGTTATAAGGTGAAAATGCTTAACCCAGCCAAACGAAATTTTGCTGAGGCGGTGATAGCCTACTCTGGTACATTCTTGGATAAGGTGTATACTTCAATTAAAGGGGGTCCCGTGAAACAAGCAGGTAACCTATAGCCTCAACTCAATTATAATTTGTAATTTATTATTATTGCGCTTAAACCTAACACGGTGATAATATATCGGCATCATGTGTTGAATTTAACTACCTGGAAATTGCTCTCAATAAGTTTGGTGACAGTCCTTTCTTCCTTAGTCAGTTCACTCAAGTGAGTGATTATTCATTTGGAAAAAATATATTGAAAAATTTATAGATACACTCAAATGTAGAATATTGTTTAGCTACTTGTACAATCAGACACAACTACAAAATGGGTTTATGAAATAAATTTTGTGAGTGTTATTAGTTGAGCCTATTGTTTAATTCACATTCTTCTGCTTGCAGGCATATAGTCAAATAAGGATTATGCTTACCACTTCTTTTATTTTTCCAGATATTATGGTGTTTTACTCTTGTTTATGTGAACAAATCAGAAGTGTAGTATGAGTAGCATGTGTAGAAATTTGCTCTCTTAAATGGTTTGATAAATATTGGTGGCTGGAATACTTAATCATAGATTAGGGTCATATTTGCATCAAATTCATGCTTATTTTCATATGATTTATGGATATTTCTAATGCATTTAAGGCACTTATTGTTTTATATTAGACTTTTAATTCATTTTGCAAAGAGTTGCAAAATTATGAAAAAAAAAAGAGGTAGAGAGGTAGAAAAACGAGCATATTCAATAAATTGGAAATCAATTCAAGCAATCCGGAAATGAAATATCATGTTTTAGGTTAATCCAAGTTAAATCAAGATAGAAATGCATTTATAGGTCTTTAGAAGTTAAGATTAAGCTTGAAGAAGTCGAAAATACCCCCCAAAAGGTTAAGAAAAGGTCCAAGTCACGCATTGACAATGTTGGTTGAGAGGATTGTCTCTGTTCGAGCGGTGGGTGTACTAATTCCATGTGTGTATTATACAATATATATATGATATTTTGATATTTTCAGGGATTTCCTTGCAAAAGTCGTCCAAAGTTCCCATAAATACATATTTTTCTCAGTTTTGGGCATTTAGCTACTAAAGTTCACTCTCTACATTATTGCACATCTTCTCTTCAATTCAGCTTAGGTTATTCAATTTGTTTCCATTAGTTGCAATTTTAACTAAATTCCTACAATTTATTGTTAGGGTTATACTAGAAAGTATGCTTTTACTATTTATAACTAAACTGAATCTTTGAACTTTATCTGAAATAAATCTTTTATCACAGTGCTTTAGATAAATATGAATGTTATTTATTTATTGCAATCCGTTGATATAATAGTACAAGTTACACTATAGATAAATGTGGTGATCCCCGGATAACTCACAGCAAGATCACATTATCAGTTTCTTGTAACAAGTACTAAATTCACAACCTAGATGGGATTTGAACACCCCATT
>JAPKLY010000403.1:0-32086 GCA_026898435.1 Prunella vulgaris
CGACGGCTAACGGTTTCAGAGATGTAGAAGGCGGATATCATCGGCGAAGGTAGTTGTGTCGCCATTGATTCCGTCGGTAAGTGGTATTTTCCGGCGCGAATCAGGCAAGGCGAGTCAGAGCAGAGGACTCCGGCGATGGTGGTTTACGGCGGTTTCAGTAGTTGATGGATATGGATTCCGGCGTCGGAGCGAATTCGGCGTCAAACATGGCCTGACGGTTGCTCGATTTCACTTTCAGGTGCGACTTCGATGGAGGTAACAGTGGTTCTGGCGATTAAAGGTGGCGGAGGGCGAATTCCGTGGTTGCTAGCAGGCTGTACGATCGGCGTCGACATGCAGGTGGGCAAGGGCGGAGGCAGGTTAAAAATTTAGGACGGGCAACTCAACTTTTACATAATGTAAAATGTAAAAAATAATAAATCTATTTCTTATAATTTCATGGTTAGAATATATTAACTTATACTCGTTATAATCAACAACAATAAAATAAAAACAAATGAATTGAGTATAAAGTGATAAAACAACTAATTAAACCTCCAAAAATTATAATCAAAATCAAATATAAAATAGAGAAAATAAAATCATACCAATTGAATTCCGGCGATAAATCGAACGGAGGGGCGGCGCTGGATTACCGGCGATTAGCCACAAGAGAAGTGTCAATATGGGCTGAAGAAGGGGGGCAGCCGCGGAGCGGCAGTAAAGTGTAAAAATTATAAGTTTGATTGTGGGTGAAAGGGGAATCTAGGGTTGTATATATACTATATATTTTATATATGAAACAAAGATATCAATTGGCTTAGTGGAAAGATTCACTCCTTTATACAAGAAGGTCCCGGGTTTGAATCCTGGTGGGCTGTGCTAATTTTTTTTTTCTTTTTATATATACAAAAAAAAAATTAAAAATCAGGGTGGGTTGTAGCCCATCCCAGCCCCTGTAAAGCTCCGCCCTTGCAGGTGGGCAGAAACTGTTTGTTGTTTGCAGAGGTGCGAGCCCTATTTCTGAACAGGTTGTGGCTTGTTGTGTGAAGGCAGACGTGAGTTATTTGAATTGGTTTCAGCAGAGGTGATTTGAATTGGTGATTGCCTTTTCCGTATTTTGCAGTGTGCAGGATGTGTGTGAGTGTGACTATTTTTTCTCATCTGTAAATCATTCTTAGAATTAATTTGTGAAATATTTTTGAGTGTTCTTTTCTTCTACTTTATTTTCTGAATTTTCTGCAAAATCAGAAAAAACACGTACTCTTCTTATTATTAAGTGTAATTAGTCATTTAAGTGTAAATAATACACATAATTTAAAATATATGCAAATTTAATACCCTATTTTCGAGCAATTTTCACACAAATCATTAATGAAGTTTATTTTTTGAGTCAAGTTTTGGCAACATATGTTTCAAAATTTAAATGAGAGAAAAGAGTGTGGTCTACGTGACTAAAGTGGTGAATTTTCAAGTAGAACAATGCAAGTATCGTTACTAACTTAGATATGCCCCTCTAGGGACGTAAATGATTTTTTTTTTTTGTTCAGAAAAAAGCGTTGTAAATGAGTTTGTTATTCAAATTTCACGAGTCGAACTCGAGTGTTAATTCGAGCTCGAGTGTTAATTCGTGCTCGATTATTTTATCAAATCGAGCTCAAACATGGTGGTATTTAGCTCGAATGCTTGCGAATAGACTTGATTATGAATCTCATAAACATGCTCGTTAATAAGATCACAAACAAAGTCATGAACATGCTCGTTAATAAGCTCATAAAGAGGCTCTATTAATTATCATTTTCTTATTATATTAAATAAGATAAAGTATATATCAATGCAACAATTAACTATTGAACCACACACCAACTTTAGAGATAATACAACCATCTACACTAGGTCACCATTTATATTATAAAATATATTATTTATACTCCCTCCGTCCCAGAGGAACTTGCATGTTTTCCTTTTCGAGACGTCCCAAAGGAACTTGCAGATCCAAAAAAGGAAACCCTTTTATAAACTTCACCCTCACAATATCTACATATTCACAAAATGCCATTACTTTTTTACTTTTTGGGCTCACATTACATTCAATCCAACTAACTTTTTCACTTTTTACATAAAATTTTACCAAATTAACCCTCAAAACACTACTTTTTTTACTTTATTCTACTTTTTCTTAATTTGTGTGCCCCTCCTCCCTTGCAAATTGCTCTGGGACGGAGGGAGTATTATATATAAACTAAAATTTTATTTTATTAATTAAAAAAATTAATTGATGAGAATTTTAGAATTTAAACCATGAACTTCTTTGAGAACACCCAACAATCAATCACTAAAACATTATAATAATTACAAAATAAATTCTTAAAAATATTATTTAACTTTTAAGATTTAAATTTTCAACGAGCTTTTCAAGGCGACCTTGAACTATGCAAATGAGTTTTTTTCCGGATCGAGCTTGGATTTTGTAAACGAGTGTTTTCCGTTAGTACAAACTACGTAAATGATTTTTTTTCGAACTAAATAAATAAGTTTAGTTAATGGTTTTGATCATATTTTAATTAAATATTAAGTGGCAATTTAATTATCCATTTTGTGTAAATGAATTTTGTTAATTTATTTCTCAAAATCAAATTGGTGTGAATGAGAAATTAATGTCATTTAATATGTGGATAAATACATTAATGAATGTATTTATTGTGGTAATAGTGAAGTGTTGTGTCTCTTTGAATTAAAGAGGTAACTCTTAGTGAATGGTTTTTTTACTAAAGGTTGCGACTATTGGAAAAGTGAAATGTGATGAGTCACACCTATTACCCGCAATTCTTGGAAATCTATAAATAGATCTTCCCCACATTGTCATTGTACATACTTGAAATGAATTTCATTTACATACTATAAGTCTAGTGCTGCATACTAGAAAATGTAGTGTTGTATTATAGTAGAGTCCGAAAGTTTCGGATACACATTTGCGATTTGCCGATAGCTTTCGCTTCATAGTGCAATGGGCGGAAGGCTCCAAAGTCGTTGTATCTTGGGGACGGTTGCCATGATCCGCATTGCACCTGTGTACGGGGCAATAACGTTTTACGGAAAGCGAGTCTAACTCGTGCCTCGACTTGACCGTGTCATTTGCATAAGTCATTTTCGTTTACACACACCATTTATTGTTGTATTTTCAAACATGTACATAATATTTAGAAAATATTAGAGTAATAAAACTAATATATTTTTTAAATTAATAACTTTTCTAAGTCAATAATCATTTTATGTTTGTCATATTCCATAACTTTTTTCTTAATATTTTTTTCTTCCAATCTTAAAGCACAAAATTAGTAATATAATATGAAGATAATCACTTATCTTACTTATTAGAACATGAGAAAAAATATTTGCAGTCTAATTCTCTTTAAGAAAAACTTGAAACAAGGCATCGGAACATAATTTTTTTTTTATCGGTAAAGAAAAATTCATTCAAATAACGGGTATAAAGTATACCAAATCCATTACAAAAGTACAGATTAGTATCCTAACACCATTCTTGGATTTTACAACCAATCACTAAAAAAAAATTTGAGCAGCCTACTTTTTTTACAAAGAACAAACTCCACAACCTAACTTTAATATCATCAACTACTCTACCAATTGAAAAATCAGCACCATTTGAAAATCACATATAAAATTTGTGAATCACCATCGGAACATAATATTGATTTGTGAATTTTGAGAACTGAGTTGATGTTATTTATTTTTCTATATAAAATTTGATATTCCTTAGCATAGTTATATTGAAACAAACTTTATAGGGCAACACTTGTGTAGAAATTTCTACCTTAGAAATTACTATATATAGATAATTATTACAACTAACCTCACGCGCACGTCAAGGCCAGAATGCTAAACATCGTCTCCCAAGTCTGGGCCATATGCATTTCCCCATGCCCCACCCGCCCCCCACCCCTACAAACACACCATACATATTAATTGCCCTGAAACCCAATTGGCAATATATTTAAATTTTATTTTAGTTTTTTATTTTTTAAAATTATTATATTAATTAAAAAATATTCATTTAATATTATATTATAAATAAATATTTATACATATAGTAAAACATATTTAATTTTACAGTAACACGTATTTACTCTAATAGTAACACATATTTGTCTCTCAATTTGTGTTACTATATAGACAAATGTATGTTACTATATAGTAAATGTGTGTTACTATAAGGATAAAATATATTTTTATGAGAATAAATATGTGTTTCTTAATTTATTCATAATCCCTTTAAATCTAGGTATATTGTTTCATGTAATACATATGTTATTATATGGAAAAAACAATTATTTCTATAAAAAGAAATAAATATTTGTGAATAATCAATATTTGTTCTTATAGTAACACACATTTTGCTCTTGCATTATCTAAAAAATTATTTATTCTATAAAAACAAATGAATGTATATAAAATAACAACGTTTTATAAGATAGTAACACAAATTTGCTCTACTAGTAACACACATTAGTCTCCCAATTTGTGTTACTTTATGGGCAAATGAGTGTTACTATATGAACAAAATATATTTTTATGAGAATAAATATGTACTTCTTAATTTATTAATTATTCCTTTAAATCTAGGTATATTATTTCATGTAATACATATGTTATTATATGAAAAAAATAATTATTTCTATAAAAATAAATAAATATTTATGAATAAATAATATTTGTTCTTATAGTAACACACATTTTGCTCTTGCATTATGTGGAAAATTATTTATTCTATACAAAAAAATAAATGCAAGTAAAATAACAATATTTTATAAGATAGTAACACACATTTGCTCTAATAGTAACACATATTTGCTCTCTAATTTATGTTACTTTATGAGCAAATATGTGTTACTATATGAGCAAATGCGTGTTACTATACAAACATAAATTGAAAGTAGGTTTTAAAATTTATTATATAATATTATTTAATTTATTTTTAAATTTATAACAATTAAAAAATAATAATAAAACTTAAATCTACAGTGGCTGTGTGTATATGTAGGGGAAAGAGGGTTGAGGGGAGGTGGGTAACTTAATCAACATATTTTCGCATAGGTTCAAGTACTAGAGTCGCGTGTGTTTAATTTCAACATAGGCGCGTGTGTTTAATATTTTATTTAGTCTACTTTTAGAAATTTCTACGATAGAAATTTTTATATAAGTTTTTGTCAACTTTATATGTATTCAGAACATCAAAACCATTATTCATAGACATAAAAAAAAAAAAACATGCAACTCACATTTTATATATGTTTAGGAAAATATTATAAACAGGACACGTGTATACTAATTAGTATTATAAATATGTTTCATACACATAAAAAAAACCTGCAACTTACAAATTAGTATTATAAATATGTTGTTACGAACACCCCAACTAAATAGGAATTATTCCAGATTTCAATAAAAAAAAAATCGGTATAAAAAATCTAAAGAAAAAATAAAGTTTAATTAAAAATCCTCGAAACACAAGTTTAAAAAATTAAAACAAAATAATCAAAAGGAGAAAACACAAAATTGATAATAAACTCACAAAATAATTCTTATTAGTGACTGTCAAATCTCTCTCTCTCTCTCTGAATACATGGCCTAAAATATGGGCCTTAAGCATGGGCCTTGATCTCACTCAATTTAAATGCAAGGGCTTCCACAGTTAATTCTCAGAGGCCTGTGCCTCCTTTATTGAAAATTTGCGAAATTCTTCAAACTGCTGCACATTTAGGGGTATATTGGATTAGGATTTTAAAAGATTTTTTAGCTGAAAAAAATCTTGCAGATTTTAAAGATTTTGTAGGATTTTGGTGATTTTTAAGATTTTTCAGGATTTTATAAGACTTTTAAAATCAGTATTTTAATGGATTCTATAGAACTTTGTAGGCTTTACAGAATTTCATGGATTTGTGACATACAATAAAAATTCAAAAAAATTTCATACCTTCAAATATATAAAAAAAAAAGTTAAAGACATAAAAAAATCATAATATCATGTTCTCCTAAATAGCATTACTCCACAGATTCATAGCTATACTAGTCCTCCAAGTATTAGCGTCTTGTCATTCTTGCTCTTGAGTTTGAATGATAGGCTCAAAATCACGGTCTTAATTAACTGGTAATGTTGAAAATGAAGGTTCGTCCACCGATTCAATTGGAAATTCATCAGAACGACATTCTTTGCGAAGAAAGTTATGTAGAGCTGCACATGCTAGTACAAGTTCAGCTTCTGTCTTAAATAAAAAAGGAGGTGCTGACTTAAAAATTGTGAACCTTGATTTAAAAATACCAAATATTTTCTCGATCACATTCCTTAAAGACGCATGGCGAAGATTGAACCATTCTTTCTCAATTTCAAGGTCATTACCTTGACATGCAAAATCTTGTAGATGATATCTAAAGCCTCGAAATGGAGCTAAAAACTGACGTCGGTTAGGAAATCCACAATCCACCAAAAAATATTTACCTAGTTATATATGTAATATATAGTATTAATATTATAATAACAACAACAACAACAACAACAACAACAACAACAACAACAACAACAACAATAATAATAATATAAAAATAATTATTTACCTTGTGCCACTTTAAGTCCATTCCTCCTTGTTATAACATCATTTAGTAGTTTGGAATCATGAGCCGAGCCCTCCAACCCACTTAGAACGTACATGAACTCTAAATCAAAATTGCAAGCAGCTAAAATATTTTGTGATATTTTTCCATGACGATTAATACGAAAAACTCAAAATTAATACTAATAAATACGAAAAACTACTTAGAGAGTACATCACCAAGAATTAATTAAAACATAATATAAAAAAGGTTGAACAATCTTTGAATTGGAATCATAATAAGCTAGTCACACAACATCATAGAATTTGAGAAATATAAATATGATAGCATAATAAAAAACATAAAATACTGAAATAAAAGTACTCCACACGCGATGACATTGTACCTTTTTATCTCTACCAATTCTGCGTAGGTATGCTTGATTGTTGCTATTCCCCTTCCTTCATATTTTTTTTTGTACGTATGCTCCCAATTTAAAGAGTAGGGTTTGCATGCATGAATTTTTTTTTCCTTTTTTTTCCATTCTTCTATTATATTTTCCTTTTTTCTTTTTCTTTTTCCTTACTTCTATTATATTTTCCTTTTACCAATGATAGCATGAGCTTTTTTGTTTCATTAGATGGACTTTAGGCACAGTATATAGGCAAAATTAATTTAGCCCAGACCATTGTAATTAAAAATTCTACCATAATTAATATGTAATTTTATTAGAATTATTATATTAGAATTATATTATCATATATTAATTTCTACGTATCATATATATATATATATATATATATATATTGTGATATACACACATATATATATATGTGTATGTTAAAAAAGTATCAAAATTGAATAATCAAAGCAACCAAAGTAAAATATAACAAAACTCATATTCCGTAAAAAAATATTATCAATATACAAATATTACCTAATGACATATGTAATATATAATATTAGTATTATAATAATACTATATAAAAAATAAATATTTATCTTGTATATAAGTTAGGATGAACAATATCATTTTTTAATACTATATAAAACATACATATATATTTAATGATTAATTATTAATTATTTTTATTTATTCTAGTATATATGTATATATAATATTATATTAGCCTTCGTCGCTGTAATTACTTTATCGTTGATGTTATAAATGCAAAGATGAAATTATAAGGTTAAAACTATTTTAGGTCTTAAAAATAAATAATTATATATAAATCAATTTGGAGATAAATAAAGTCACTAATTAAAAAAGTCCACCGAAATCCTAGGGGTTTTGATGGGATTGTGGTATTTATAAAATACACTAAAAAGTCCATCAAAATCCATCAAACCCAACAATCCTTTAAAATTCTTATATTTTTGAATACCAGTGGATTGTTTTTAAGTCTTTTAAAATCCTGATTGAATACCAGTGGATTGTTTTTAAGTCTTTTAAAATCCTGATTGAATAACAGTGGATTATTTTAAAATTATTTAAAATCCTAATTGAATACCAACAGACTTTTTTAAAGAAAAAAATCCTTTAAAATCCCACGAAATCTTAAACGAATACACCCCCTTATTTTATTATGTTCATATTTTGAGATCACAATTCACAAATTTTGATTGATTCATTTTTGTTTACTACAGCCCCCATATCAAGAAGTTTTATATGATTCAAGTCTTCTCTCCATTGTTCATTTGCATCCGTCTAAGTTATTTTTCCTATCTATAACTCAAAAAGTTTCAAAATACCTTACGATTAAGTAAAAATATAAACTTAAATAATAAAGACTATAATAAAATAAGTCGAATAATTAGCAAAATAAAAAAATTGTTGTTATAAAATAACCAATTAAAACACGCAATTTAAACACAAAACTCATCATATCACTATTTAATTCAAAATTTGTCTTTTTCTTTACATGTGCACTCAGTTTGCTTCAAAAATTCATTTTCTACAAAATATCAAAACAAATATCCTTTTTGACAATTAAATTTAATTATTTAATTTATGAAAATAATGCAAAAAATTTATAACATAAGCAAATAAAGCACACTAATTTCAAGTAATTATTACACTAATCATATAATATTAATTATTTATTCTTGCCCTTTGGGTCTTTTAAGGCATCATAGCCCAACCCAGCTTTAGCACTATCAGAATGCTGAGAGATCATTGTTAACTCATCAACCACTAGGGAAGATGTGTTTAACTTCTTTAACTTTTCTTCAAGGTGCACATTTTCTCTTTTCAGGGCCTCAAGCTCAGTGGTGTATTGAAGCACTAGCTTCTGATGAGAATTCTCCTTTGAGATCAGTTCAAGGTCCCAAGCAGTTTACTCAGCACTAAGGCGAGCTTGCCACTCAGCCTTGAACGTCCCTCTCAGAGCTATCCTCTCAATCTTCTGCTGTTCCTGAGCAAGGAACAGATCAGTATCACGAGTCTCAATTAGCGAGCTGATTACACCATTCAGTCTTTCAACCGCCATTGAAGTCTCATCATACATATTCCAGGCATGAAGCAACTCTTCCTTGAGGTTTACTAACCTCAAGGCTTCCTCAGTATCTCTTATTCTGAGAGACTCAGTTAACCGATCATTCTCCCCACTCAGTTGTGCATTCACATCCACTGTGTGGATATGAGTCTCCTGATGCCTCGAAATATCAAACATCAATTGCTCTAGGGCGAGCTGAAGGTCGAGCTTTCTTGCTGAGTCTGAGCTAAGCTCAGGTGCATGATCAGGAGAAGAGGCAGAAGAACATACCTCATCATCTGCCATAAGACAGATGTCATCATACTCTTCGTCGGAGAAGAGTTCAGGGGATCGACGTCCTGGGCCATCTGAATCTGAGTTCAGGGGATCGGCGTCCTTTAACAAGAACATACCTCATCATCTGAATTCTCTCTCTCGAGCACTGAGATCCGGACAATCATACTGATAATGTCCGGTCTTCTTGCAATGGTAGCACTGATCTATATCACTAACACCCAGTTTATCAGTGTACCTCTTATCTGAAGACTCCCTCATGCTCCCTGATGATCATTCAGGTTTGGAGCTGGATCTTCTGGGCTCAGCGTCGTCTCTCCTTCTGGAGCTCTTATCTTCTCTCCGGTGCTCAGGCTCATCTTTCTCTCTCCTGGAATCAGAACCCCTCATCTCTTACATCCGGGGGCTCGATCTCCTGGGGCTGGAATACCTGCGATCACGATTGTCAGTATAAAATTTCTTATACCTGCCAAAATGAGAGTTCAGCTTCTCGAATTGTCGTGCCATCAGGCTGTACTCTAGGGCTATCTCGTCCTTGTTCATATCTGTAAATGATTTTGAGCCAGATCCAGCCTCAGGCTCAGGAGCAGCTTTAAGAGCAACACTCTTTTCCTTCTCAGGTGGCTTCTCCTCACTTACATCCTCACTGACTACACCCTTCGTCTTCCTCTTATCGAGGTTGAATTCCAGAGCCTTTAACTCTGAGGAGAGGTGAAAGTAAGGAATGTTTGTGAAATCCTGAGTGTTCTTTAACAAGATCACTCTTGTGTCCCATCTTTCAGGGAGACAGTTCAGGATTTTAGACTACACCTCCCTCTTGGGAAACTCCTTCCCAAGGGTTGCTAGCTCGTTCATCATCTTAATGAACCGAGCTTCCATCTGATCGATGGTCTCTCATTCCAACATCCGAAATGCCTCGAACTTCCTGATAGCCAAATCCTGCTTGTTCTCTTTAATCTTTTCAGAACCCTCGCTCATCTCCTTCAGAGCCTCCAAGATCTCCTTTGCAGTCTTCAAATGCATGAGCCTAACCAAATTCTCGTAAGAAATGGTGTGGAGTATAATGTTGTTGGCAACATTATCCAGTCCGATTTGCTTAATCTGATCAGATGTAAGCACAGACCTCTCCACTTCCTCATCTCCGGCAGCAAGAACAGGGACATTTCCAGCTACAGGCCAGGTGGTGTTGAGATTCCTCATGAACTTGATAGGACCATGCTCAATCACCTTCAGCATCTGATCATGGATGGAGTAGAGATGTGCAAGGACCCTGAATTTACAATAATCATGGTTATCAATAGAGAACTCAGGAAGATTGTCCTCAAGGCGCTTAGAATCGGATGCCATTATATGCAAGTTTTTAGAAACTAGATCTGTTCAGTTGACCACCAAAAGTTTCTCCTCAGAAACTGTTGGTAAACAAAGTCAGTAGTCTTTTGAACAACTGCTCTGATACCACTTGTTGGTCCCGAAATGAGTATAATCAGTGTATGGGGGGGGAACACACTGATGTCAGATTTTCCCAAAATCTCAAAAAATGCTCTTTCAGACTTATTCAGGAAGATCCTGAAGTGTTCAGTTAAACTGATGGTCCTCATAGGCAGCAGAGACGGATCAACAATGAACCAAAGAAGCTAAGTCAGAGTTGTGCTCTCAGAAGCTCAGTTGAGCAAACAAACCTACTGACCGCTCGGAAGCAAGTCAGTTGGACTACTATCTCAGTAAGCTCAGTTTAGTGCGGAATGTGAGCCCTTAAGTTTCTACTCATTTTTTGTTCTGAAAACTTATCAGTTTGCTTAGAGAAAACGTGGTTAAGGCTGGTGCACATTTTTACTGATTAGGATGAAGAATCAATCCTGATGGTTTTCAAAGTAATGCAAGTATGCTCAGTTTAATATGAATGACAATTATGATCATGAGCAAATAAGTAAATCAGCACACATGGGACTTTTTAACGTGGTTCGGAGATAACCAACTCCTACGTCCACGACCTGATTTAACAGGAAGCTATCCTCAAACCCTGAGGATAGGTACTTGGGTTTTACGTGCCAAGGGACACGAATAGCCAATTTCCTCTCATAGGAACTGACCCCTGGGCGTTTGACAAGTCTCAGTCCTTCCTGCCAACCAACTCACAACCTGAGGGGTTTGGTATTCATCTTTTCCAACTATTGTGTATTGATCCATCTAACAAAGCAGTTCTAAGGATGGGATCAATATTCTAAGCAAAATACAGAATAGATTCCTACTACAACACTAGGGAAATTTAAGGTTTCAGAGTGTTGTTCAAAGTATGCTTTGAGTGCTTGGAATCTTGAGGATTCTTCACTTGGAAATTTCCCGTTAGCCTTGAATGGGAGCAAGGCCTTCTGTATTTATATGGAGGTTTGAAATAGATCCATTGGAGGAGATCCGTTTCAAACCTTCCTATTTTGGTTAGGTGCAGGTTTGGTTGTCCTTGTCTGACAAAACCCATACCTAGTATGGCAAAGATGCGATCTGCCGCCTGCACCTCTGAGAAGCATTAAATGTGCTCAGTCTCCATACATACGTGTCACCTCTTTACTGGTCGTTTGTCCAATGGCTAGTTTGTCGGTATTGACTTTACTGTTCCTCGTACATTTATAACTCTGAGTCTCTCGTTCTTTACTCAGAATAAATGTTTATCTTATGTTGGAGATACTGACATTCCTTTTACTTCTTTAGACTTCCATTTGCACGTGTAACCTTTGGGTCTCAGGACATACAAGTATCAGATTAACTGATACTTGGCCCAAGTTAGGACTTATGAACATCCGAAGGACGTTCAGCCTGATCAAGGTTACTTGTGCCCTCACTGATGAAGACTTCCCTGAGCATGCTTAGTTTACTCAGTTAGGTCAGGATCAGTGGTCTCTTTAGGATGGCTTCTACGCAACTTTAGGACTATTTCTAGGTTTTTCAGGTTGCAGCTTCAGGTTGATCATCTTCAGGACGATCAAACCTTCAGGCTTAGAGATGCTTCAGACTTCAGACTTTTGGGATGCCACCATGAGTCTTCACTCCTCAGCACGTTCCCCCTGAACTGAATACCTGTGAATAGAAAAATCTATTCTAACCTAACTATCCTGAAACTATCATCCTGATGAACTATACTTAGAAAAATTCATCAAGGGGTTTTGGGATCTAATCAAAACACTTAAGATTGTCCCAACAAAATCAGTAGTGATGTAGTAGGACACATCAATATAATAGAAGCATAGTGGTGAGTAAGGACAGGTGTAAAGGACACTTGTCAGCACATAAGGCTAGATAAGCCCTTTAAGTGCCACCTCACTACATGCAAACCAATAAATATGTCTCTTGTACTCTCTTTCTCTCTCTAAGCTCATAATACACACAAAACTTTCTCTCACTACTTTCTTCACTCTCTCTCACTACAAAATTCTCTCAAGAAACTCAATCCTTTGATTATTGTTTGGTGGAATTCTAGTGTAGCAACAACCACTAATCCTTTCATTAAACAATTCCATCAACAATTTGGCACTAGAAGGATTGGTTCAAACATCCGATTTTAACAATTTGTGAGAGAATTGTGAAGAATTTTTGAAGGTGTTCTTGAGAAAACTTAAGAACATTTGAAGATACAAAAGAACAACCCAGTTTTTAGCTAATTTCAAGAATTTTTAGATTAAAAAAAAGATAAAAAAGGACTCTAAATGCATGTGTGTTAGTGGATAAACCAAATTATGGAAAATCCACTTGCATGCAAGGCTAGAAAGATCCTTGTTGACCTAACCTTTGCTAGAATTTTCTCAAGAACACACGAACTTCCCCAAGCTCGACCATGTCTAAAGACAACACCCACACCTCGGCGACCACCAAGAGATGGAAAGGATGTACTGCCCAAAAACAACCTGACGGGGAGAACTCACACCAGCGAGCAGAGACCCAGTGAGCTGAGAGGCAAGCTGACGCCACCCCAGTGGCACAAGATGGGCTGAACCCAGCCCTCCGAGACATCCTCAGTGACCCCGGCGAGCTACAATGTACGGTTTCTGCGCTCCATAGGCTGCAGTAGCAATAGTAGCAAGGCGAGCTCGCGCGAGCTCCCTAACGAGCTCCCACTAACATGCCAGGGAGCAGATTACCAGACGCACTTAGGCCACCCAGACCAGGGAGCATGCTGGCGAGCTCCCAGTTGAAGAAGAGGCGAGCTCTGCCAGAGCTCGCCAGCACAGAGAGGCCGCTGGGAAAGTAAAAGTTGTCGATAGGCTCAACTCGCAAGGTGGGCGAGCTACTGCCTACATGGAGGTCTCGGTGACCCATCAGTCCAAAGAGGTCCACCGAGGTAGACTGGGACCCAAGCGTGAGGAGACAGAACAAGAGTCGGCCCCAGCATCATCTCAAAGGGGAAAGTCGGATCTACATCCGCATAGGTCCGCACACGAGAGGTTAAGGAGGCCAGCCTCCGATAGACTTGGCCAGCACTGTGCCCGCCAGTTTCCAGCACGTCAAAAAGGGGCTGTCCCAGAACGAGGGACTGCGGGGTCACTTTGAAAAAAGGCGGTAGAGCACCAACACATGCAGGTAGCTGCCAAAAATGGTGGAGTTGATGCCACCGCACTCCCGGTGTTACCTTTGGCACCTGCCATCTTGAAAGTACCAGTGCAGAAGAAGATCCAGTTCCCGGTGATGGCCGCGTACGAGGAGGAATCTGATCCCAAAGTGCACATCTCCAAGTACGCGGACTACATGATCTCGGTGGGAGCCTTGGATGCCACCAGTGCCAGAATATCCCGCTGACCCTAGGGGACCGGGCCCACTGATGGTTCTCATCGTTGACTCCAGGGTCGATTCAGTAATTCGACCAACTCACACGGGAGTTCCTGTCCCACTTCTCCGGTTACGGGTCATACTTGACCAAGAAGTACCGGCTCGCCAACATCCACCAAGGGAACAACGAATCGGACCAGCAATACTTGGAGTGGTTCGACAAGATATTGCTGGAGGGTGAGCCAGTCAGCGAAGATATGAAAATAGTTGTGGTCATCGCCTGGCTGAAGAAGAGGATCGATTTATGGAAGGAGATGCACCTGTCTTGCCCGAACACCTATGCCGAATTTAGACATAAGGCAGGGGTGTACGTGGCTATGCAGGAGGCACTACTAAAGGAGGTTAGTGGCTCCGAGGAGAAAAATCCACTCGGAAAGAAGTCTGTGGGCATCTACAAGGCCCCTAGAAATTTGAAAGCCTTTGGGGACGGAGACGATTTTAATGAGAAGTTGAACTAAGTGATGACCGTCTCCGTTGACCATGTGTTTGCAGCGGTGAAAGATCCGGCAAGACTGCAGCAAGCTTAACCCAAATTAAAATTATGCGCTTACCATCAGTCCATCATCCAATTCACGAGTGAGTACCGGGACCTCCTTAAACAGCTATGGAAATTTTTCGAGGATGGGAAGCTAGCAGAGTTCGTCAAGAAGTCCCCGACAAAGAGCCTAAGGCAAGGAAGGAAAGAGGAAACTGATGATGAGGAAGAAGAGGATGAGGTCCATCGCGGCCCTGAACACAGACGCAGAGGATCTCTCCCTCTACCAGTGCAGTAAGAACCAACTCAGGAACTTCTTGTTCTCGAGGAGCAGGTAGGACCTGCCGGGGGCCTTGAAGATGGAAGACTATCCATCTCCAAAACACAGAGGAAGGCCGAAGTCCCGGCCATTAACCAAGTCCAGGAAGGGAGTTCCAGCTCCAAGCCCGCCACCAAACCAACTGCCGAGTTCACCTTTTCTCAAGCGGACTTGGAGAGGATACTGACCCCCCCACAATGACTCGTTGGTGATCAGCGCCAACATCATGAACGTGAAAGTCCACCGGCTGCTAGTGGACACAGGCGCCTTCACCAACATACTCTTCAAGTCAACCCTAGATGGTCTAGGTGATTATGAGTCGTACATAAAACCTAGTAATGCTGGGATAGTGGGGTTTAGGGAAGCTGTAACCACTCCCCCAGGTAAGATTAGGTTGAGCGTCCAACTTGTATCGGTAAAGGACCCCGAAAGGAGACTGGCTAGACTCGTAGATTTCCTTATCGTTGATCAGTAGTCCACCTACAACGGGTTCCTCGGCCGCCCTTTTATCCATGAATTCAAAGCGGCATGTTCAACCTACTACTACTGTCTTAAGTTTCCAACTCCTAAATGTGCCGGTATAATTATAGTCGACCAAAAGAACGCAAGAGTGTTTATTCCAAATAAAAAATGGTCAAGTAAAAAAGTCTGTAATGCAGGTACTTGTACTTCAAGATGAAATACAGATTCTGGCGGATGAGCCCAATATTTTGGACGTCATCTCTTTAGAAACTGAGTTGATGGAGGTGGACAACCCACCGGTGGAGGCATAGGTCGCCCAGGTAGATAGACCGGTGAAAGATCAACAACCGGCACCGATGGAGGTTGACGATATCCCCCAGATGGAAAAATCATCCAACCAAGTCCCTCAAGTGGCAGAGGAGGCCCGTGAACCCACCTGCACCGATGGAAGAGATGATGACCTCGAACCCCGAGTGGGTCACGAGCCAATGGCGAAGGAGGACTGGGATGAGCTCATTAATGACCTAAGATGGAAAAACAAGAAGAGAAAAACCACCCCCGTGGAGGAGTTAAGAGCAATCCAGGTGGACCGGGACAAGGCAGACTTAGAACTTTTCACAGGTTCTGAGCTGCCAGAGCCGTTCAGGAGCAAGATGGGGGAGTTCTTGAAGTCCAACCTGGACGTGTTTGCCTGGTCCCATGAGGACATGATGGGAATTCCAGTGGAGTACACATGCCACCGATTAAACATTGATCCAACGAGGAGACCAGTTTGTCAAAAATGATAGACAAGTACGAACCGTTAACCACGGAGGTGAAGAAATTGCTCGACAACAAGTTGATCAAGGAGGTATTGTGTCCGCAGTGGGTTGCTAATCCGGTCTTAGTGAAGAAGCCGAACGGAACATGGATGCTATGCATCAATTTCACGGACATCAACGCGGCCTGCGCAAAAGACAATTTCCCACTACCCCACATTGATCAACTAGTTGATAACACTGCAGGCCACAAGATGATGACATTCATGGATGCTTTTGCAGGTTATCACCAGATAGAGATGCACCCAGACGACCAGGAATACACAACGTTCTACACCAACAAAAACCTGTATTGCTGGGATAAGATGCCGTTTGGACTAATCAACGCCGGAGCTACCTACCAAAGACATGTGAATAAGATGTTCAACCAGCACATCGGACACACAATGGAGGTGTATGTGGACGATATAGTTGTCAAGAGTTTGCGGAAAGCGGATCCCCTAGATCACCTCAAGCAGGCCTTTGACAAACTTCGCCACTACAACATGAAGGTAAACCCGAAGAAGAGTAGCTTCGGCGTCCATTCAGGGAAGTTTTTGGGACACTTGGTGAGTCAAAGGGGGATCGAGGTCAACCCAGCACAAGTGAAGTGCATCATGGAAATGCAGCCGCCCGACTCGGTGAAGAAGGTTCAAAGGCTGTTCGGATGTTTGGCAGCTTTGAACCGGTTCATCTCCAGATCCGGTGATCAAAATCGTCCATTCTTTGAAGCAATCAAAGCAAACAGACTAAGACACCCAGATGATTTCCATTGGATAAACGAATATCAGAGGGCCTTCGAGAGCATCAAGAAGTATCTGGCCAATACACAAATATTGTCAAAGCCGGAACCTGGAGAGAAATTGTACCTGTACCTGGCGGCGTTAGAAGTGGCTATTAGCTCAGTACTGGTCCGAGAAGAAGGAAAGACGTACCTACCAGTGTACTATGTAAGCCAAGCCCTACGCGAGGTAGAATTATGATACTTACCCATGGAGAAGCTAGCCTATGCACTGGTAATGAGTGTTAGAAAGTTGCTGCCCTTCTTCTTTGACCACCAGGTGGAGGTGTTGACGATATTCCCACTAAGACAGATACTGCACCGGCCGGACATTGCAGGACGCTTGTTGAAATGGTCACTAGAGGTCAGCCAGTATGGTATAACCTACACACCCCGAACAGCGATCAAGGGACAAGCGCTCGCCAATTTCATCATCGAGCTAACATTCCCACAAGATCCGACGAGGGGGCATATAGCTCCGTGTCACCTATACGTCGATGGATCATCGACTAGCACAACAGCTGGAGCTGGTGTGGTACTAATAAGCCCCGATAGACAGTTCTTCACCTCAGCAACCGATTTGACTTAAGAGCAACCAACAACGAAGCAGAGTACGAAGCGCTAATAGCTGGTCTTAGGCTATCATTAGCTATGGGGGCAACCAATCTTCAGATTTTTAGAGATTCCCAGCTAATAATATCCCAAGTTCGGGGGGAATATGAATTCAAGGACCAGCAGATGGTGTTGTACCAGAAGATTGTGGCGCACTTGATCTTGATGTTCATGCAGGTTCGCATCGAGCAAATCCCCAGACTGGAAAATACACAAGCTGATGCACTATCCCAACTAGCTACAAGTAGCAGAGAAGCAGAGTTGACGGAGGTTATCGTCACCAAGCAAAAAGACCCCTCGACGTCTGATTATAAAATCAATCAGACTTCGAGTGGGGGGCAGGAAGAAGGTGATGATTGGCGCACTTCGATAAAAAATTACCTAAAGGACGGATCGGTCCCAGAAGATGCGTGGGAAGCTAGTCGACTAGTGAAGCAAGCAGCTAGATACACATTAGTGGATGGCCAACTGTAGAAACGTAGATTCTCTCTACCCCTACTCAAATGCTTATCTGAAAAGTAAAGGTTTGAGGTGTTGGAAGAAATCTACCAAGGAATCTGTGGGAGTCACGCTGGGGGGGCAAGCTTTGGCATATAAGATAATCAGACAAGGATACTATTGGTCCACTCTGCGCAGAGATACCATTAGCTTCGCCCGGAGGTGTCGGAAGTGTCAACTATTTGCACCGAATATTCACACTCCTGTGAGCCAACTCAAATCAGTCTTTAGCCCATAGCCTTTTGCAAAATGGGGTATCGACTTGATCGGCCCATTCCCACCTGGCAGAGACGGTGTAAAGTTCACCGAAGTAGCGGAGGACTATTACAGAAAATGGGTTGAAGCCGAGGCACTCACGACAGTAACGCAGGAGAGGATGATCAGCTTCATCTTGAAAAATTTGATATGTCGATTCGGGCTCCCGCAGTCGATAGTGACAGATAATGGCAGACAATTCGACAGTCAGAAGTTGAGAGAGTTCTGCAGTTCATGGAATATTAAGAAATACTACTCAACACCGTATCAGACGCAGTCGAACGGACAAGTTGAAGTGGTGCATAAAATCCTAAAACATGTGTTAAAGATCCGTCTTGAAGACAAGAAAGGGAGTTGGGCAGATGAGCTTCCGGAGGTGCTGTGGTCCTACAGAACTTCATACCAAGCTAGTACTGGAGAAACTCCATTTGCCTTAGCTTTTGGAATGGAAGTGGTCGTACCGGTAGAAGTCTAGAACTAAACTTGGAAGGTGGTGGGATACTACGAAAACGAAAATGATGAAGCCCTGGCTGTGGTGAAAGATTTACTTGAAGAAACCAGAGCCTCGTCAGAACTGAAGAACGCCACCTACAAACAAAGAGCGGAGAAGTAATACAACTCCCAAGTGCGGAACAGAAGTTTCAAGGTTGGGGAGTTGGTATTAAGAAGAACGTTGGCAATTCCGCCCGGTGTGTTCGGACCTAATTGGGAAGGACCGTTCCGGGTCACTACAAGATGGGCAAACGGAACGTATAATCTTGAAGATATGGATGGAAAAGTTTCATTATATACATGGAGCGCAGCACACCTGAAAAAGTTCTACCAGTAGCAGCGAAAAGGTTGGAATATGAAAAGAAGTCCATCACGGAGTGAATGCTCAAAACAGTGCCTATATGCCCCTAAGTGAGGAAGCTGGTACATTTTCTTGAGAAGTCTATCCAAGACCATGTGTGTGCCACCAAGTCAGTCTTCCAAGGCTAAGATGATAAATTCATTGTACAAACATGTGTCAGACACTGAAGACGAAGTAATGAAGAAGCTGAAGATCATTGTCTACATCGGTTCCAAGAGTTGAAGAAAACAGAGTATACCCAGACGTTGGCAATAGAGAAGGTGGACCACAATTTTTAATTAGACTAGTCAGAGGTTCGCTTCTGGAATGTTGATGACGACCTATGTAAATATCGTTACTCAATAAAGTTAGAATTTTTTCAGTAAAATCAACTGTTCAAGTTCCGAGTACTCAAAGACTTAGGTCCCAAAAATATTATTATATAAAACTCGAGACGAAGGTCGAAGTGCCCAGGTTAGCGAAGGTGTCCTTCTTAAAGGATCACTATGCACCCACTGTCCAAAGTTAGAAATATTCACAAAAGATGATTTAAAATGTCTAAGGCAAGGTTGTTAAAACCCGATCGCCCAAGTGAATAAGAAAAGTACAACTCGCTACCCTAAGTGGTCTAAGACGAGCAATTCGCTGCCCTAAGTTGCATAAGACGAACAAGTAAGTACCAAATAAAAAAGTACGATTCGCAGTCTTAAGCGACGTAAAATGAACGATTCGCTTCCCAAAGCAGAATAAGACGAACAATTGCGTACTAGAAATATAAAAAATGAGCTAATGAAAGATATAACGTGTGAGAAAAGTAAATTAGGATCAGATAAAACAAAAAGTCAAAATTGCATTTAAAAAATATTTAGAAATTTTTTAAGTATGGGTAGTGGTGCTGGTTACGAAGGCGAACCAGTTAGCCATCTTTAAAATAAAAAAAGGCTCCTTCTAAGCGAGCTCTACAAGCCTAGGCGAACTAAGCCTCAAGTCTGAGGAGCAGTGGGGGTGTCAACAGTTGGAGCGGTGGAGGCATCAGTTGGGGCGACCTCCGATGGGACCTCGCCAGCAACCTGTCCAGCGACCTTCTGGCCCGCCGGATGAGAGAATCTTGGAAGCTCCGTGATGTTGCCCAGCCCACTGGTATCCAGCATGCTGGTGTGACCATGATGTTCCCCGTAAGGGCTAGCATCTGTTCATCAGTGGGCGGAGTCTGGGAAGTTTGCTGCCCCTCCTCGGTAGTGACAACGGGGACCTCAAGGGTTTGAACAATCTTGAAGCCCTCCAGAAAAAAGTCTAGTGCGACACCAAGCTGGGCGAGGTCACCTATGTCAAGCTTAGTGCCATCGGATATCTGAGCCTTCTCCATACAGTCCTTGAAGTCCTCGACCACCACTTCCAGCTCGTCATCTTTGTGAGCTGTAGCCAAGAGGATAGATCGAATCACCTCGGCATAGCATTGGATGAATCCCTTGTCCGAGGCCTCCACCCTCAGAGACTTCAAAGCAACGGAAGAAGTGGACTGGTTGCGGAGCTCGGTGACCTCCAAAGCCTTGGCAGCAACCTCTTCTCTCAGCTGGGAGCACTCAGCTTGTGCTCCGTTAGTCAGTCCCCATTCCAGCTCAAGCTTCTTCTTCACCAGGGCGAGCTCGCCATCCTTGGCGGAGAGCTTCTCAGCGAACTCCTCCTTCTTGGATCGGACGAGAGCATCGATATTCTTTTGGGTGGCTGCATATTTGTGCTGGAGTTCGCTGAGCTGATTAAGTGCGCTTTGCTTAGCCGCCAAAGAAGTGGAAGCCTTCTCATCGGCGATCTCTGCCGCCCTCCTCGACTCGGAGACGTGCTCCGCCATTTTCAGAAATTAGGCGTTCCTTTCCTGGCGAACTTCCTTCAGTTCTGACACTTGGTTGATTACCCTCTGGCTAGCAAGCAAGAGTCCGCTTGCGTAGTGCATCGCTAGCCGGGGGTTCTCAACTGAGGATTGCCTTTCCATGGTCGTCAGTTGGGAGTTCGACCTGTACCTCAGAACCTCCCTCACAGCTTGAAGGGCAAGTCCCTCGGGGAGGTGACGAAGTTAAGAGAGTGAGCGAGAACGCTTGTAAGCATGGAGGACTTCGCTCCTGTGGGGGTGAGCAATGGAAGCATACCTACGAAGGTCAAGACACTTAGACAAATCTCAAAATAAAAAACATCAATTCAAAGAAGAATAACCTAGGCGAGCTACTTACCCCACGCTGGCGGGGTCCCAACCAAGCACGGTATCATCCACTACTTGGACACCGAATGGCGATGAAGAAGCAGGCGACCTAGGGGTTGGGGCAGTTGGTAAAGGAGCAGTGGAATGCGCGGAGCCGCTGTGGCCCGATCCAGAGCCAGCTCGCCCACCCTGGTCAGACTCTTCATCCTGAAGTGTGAATCGGGTCCTCTTTGAAGTACGGGCATCCTCCTCGCCCACTTGTGACCTGTCACCACGGCGGAGGCCTTCCTTCTATTGTTGAGGCGGTTGAGCAGCTCAATCAGGTGTACCGGCACCTCACCCGCCACCCTTTCATGTCCTAGCACCCTGGGCAGTCTTTGCCGGCACCTGGGACCTCGCCGAGGTCTTCGCTGGTGCCTTCTGTTGAGTACCGGAGCCCCCGACACCATCCTTTGTGGCAGTCTGGGCGAGCTCCACCTTCTTATTTGTAGCCACAGCAGTCGAAGACGGCAACCCTTGCTTGTTAGGGCGAGGTGGACCCATTCTCAACTTTTGAACAAGAATATCAAAAGCTTCAGGGAGTTTGATGGGCAAGATCGCAACCGTCACACCTTGATCTGCACAAGTAAAAAGAGTTAAAATGCCAAAGGTGAAACATGAAGTAGGCGAGCTACCTCGACCTGGCGAACTACTGTGAGATAAACAACCTGGGAGCTCCGTAGCTTGAGTGGTTAGATGATGAGGAGAAGTAAGGATATGGGCAGTTTTTCTACAATGAAACTTGCTCAGGTGTACGATGTCCCGGTCCTTACGGTTCCTCAAACACCACACCGTGCGCACAAACTCAAAAGCTTTGGAGACATTGGAAGGTGTGTGTCCGGGCTTGTGATGATTCGGAGTTGCGAAAAGAAAAAAATAGATTAGTAAATCTAATTCAATCCACACAAATCGAATTTTTTCACCTACTACTAGCATCTCCATATTCTTTAGGAGAATTGATACAACCCCCAAGTCCGGAATAGTTAGTCGAAGCTCTCCAATCTCCCCCGATGAAGAAGAACTGCTCCTTTCAATTTCGGATTTTATTTGGAAGACTTTCAATGAACTTCTCCCCGGGGCGAGCTTTTAGGTAATAATACCCTTTTCCTTCGGAGGATTGCTTAATGACACTAAATGCTTGGTTGATCTCCGCCGAGGTCAGGCAATTTTTATATCCTTCAAGACCAATGACCGTAAAAAACGCTAGCAAACTGCTCCAAGCATTCAGAGTCAATTGAGTGATGGCAAGACCCATGTCCATCAGAAATTGACCAATAATAGGGTGCAGGGGCAGTGTGAGCCCGTAATACAGTGTATGAATATTAATGGTGGTGAGACCCAGCGGAGGTAGATTGGCTCGTTCCTTCGGTTCTGGAGAATACAAGTGAATGTCCAAGGGGATTGGTACTTCTTACGGATGTTGGGAAGCACAAACTACGAAATGATACTCTGAATGGAGTTCGCCTTGTAATCCATTTCACCAACTACTTCCCGGACAGTTCGCTCAGGAGTAGGGAAGCTCGCCTCGAACCTTGCCATGTACTCCGCCCAGTTAAGCTCGTGTTCAATGGCAGTAGGAATGTTGTGCTCAGGGAGTTGAGGACCTGGAAAGTTGATGGACTTGAGATACTCCAGGTTGAGAAACTAGTTCGCCCGCTTGATCACCCGACTCGGCAACCTCCTCGTCACCATTAGCGACCTCCTCCTCATCTTGGGCGATTACTTCATCTGTTGCCCGGGCAAAGTCCTCCCAGAGTCCGCGAATTTCAGGGTCTCCACCATCTCTGGAGTTGGTGGCCCTATCCCCGGAGTCAGATCGAACCTCACCCAGTAGCTCGCCAGAGTCCAGGCGAGATATCAAGGTCGCCTCAGACCCAGACTCAATCAAAATAGGGGTCATTTGGGGGATTGGTTTGTTGCTAGTCATGGGTTGCTTCTCCGGGTTTTGGTTTGACAAGGTTCGACTCGAAGAATGTGACGACATTGTTACTTGTATTGGCGAGGTCTTAGGGGTTGATTTGTTTAGTTTTTAAGTCGCCTAAGGTCCAGGATCTCGGCGGCCGAAAAACTTAAAGGTCTCGCCGAGAAAAAAGTTAAGGAGAATGGATTCAATGTTACTACCTTGGTGAATCCGGTGGAAATCCAATGAAACAAATGTTCATATCGCCGGAAAAAAAATGCTTAGGATCCCTTGAAATGCTCTGGAAATTTGGGAAGCAGAAAGTGAGAAATGAAGTGGATTCTCTTTATTTATAGGAAGCAAAGGGCGAACTGTAGTTTCGAGAAAGCCCGGGGACCTATGTGCAAAGATTTGAAAGTATGACATGATGGGCGCAGGAAATGAGGCGTGGAGAGGTGTGCATGACGCCTCGAATTTTACACCACGTTAGCACGCCCACCGCCATAGGGAGCTCGCCAACACTCTCGACACTTCACCAAAAGGAGTTCGCCCATACTCGAGCTCTCTCCCACTGAGGCAAATCAGCTCGCCCACACATTAAAAATATCATGATGTGTACGAGTTGGGGGGCAAATGTTGATAGGCGAACTACTAATGAGGGATTACTAATATAAATGAACAAGACAGAAGAGCTCGCCAGAAGTTCGTCAACTTGGTCCAAGGCTACGTCATTAACTTTGACCAGTCAACACCATGAGTAGCTGAGGAGTTCGCCCAGACCTCGCCCATATGCATGATGGCGTGTCAAGGGTCGACCAATTAACCAACATAAGGAGAGAGAGCTCACATGGAAGCTCGCCAACTTACTAAGGGAGCTCGCCTAGAGCTCGCCCACATCCAAGAGACAAGACTGAAGTCTACTATCATCACCACGCCCAGGAATGTCATAAGGCAATGAAACTCGCTAAGGAGTTCGCCCAGTCCGAAGTAGGGATGGTAGCTACATAGGAAATCAGTAGTGATGTAGTAGGACACAACGATGTAATAGAAGCATAGTGGTGAGTAAGGACAGCTGTAAAGGACACTTGTCAGCACATAAGGCTAGATAAGCCCTTTAAGTGCCACATCACTACATGCAAACCTATAAATAGGTCTCTTGTACTCTCTTTCTCTCTCTAATCTCATAATACACAAAAGGCTTTCTCTCACTACTTTCTTCACTCTCACTACAAAATTCTCTCAAGAAACTAAATCCTTTGATTATTGTGTGGTGGAATTCTAAGATAGTAACAACCATTAATCCTTTCATTAAACAATTCCATCAACAATTGGTACATGCACATTTTGTGCACATTTTACGTATGGTAAATATGTGCAGTTTAAAGGGTCGTACGTAGGCATTACATGCTTATTTAATTGTTGTTCGATATAAATTATATTATTTAATCACTAAATTTAAGTTCTTTGTTAAATAATTTTTTTCAGGAGACTTTGGTTCTAAAACTTATGAATTTAATCGATTAGAATTGTTAAGTAAATTATTCGATTTAATTTAGTTTATTAAAATTTATATATTTAGTTTACTATTTTAAATTTCTTGATTTTTACATTCAGCATTGTGTGTTGTTTTTAGTTCTTTGCTTGTTTTACTTGTTAGGACAAAATTCCAACATTTTGTAATTTTGACATTGGAGAGGACATCATATGGACCCCGGAAGGAGCAATAGTTTTGGTTTATTAAACCAAAACTATTGTTCAATTTGAATCATTTAATCCCTTTTCTGGTTAGCAAATTTTATTCTGATTTGGTTGAATTTATTGCATCTTAGCTTCCTATCATTTGTGCGTTCGGCATTGACAAATGTCATATTCGATATATGTTTGCCATCGAGATTTTACTGTTGGGGAATTATGCGCGGATCTATTCGGGATTTACGATAAATACAAATTTAAGTGCACAATTAATATCATGATTTAAACATAATTATATCAAATTATTGTATATCCAACAACAAGCTTTACATGCAAAACATATGAATCATATAATATCACATAAAACCCTAAACATGTGGAACAAAGGGATTTAGTGAATTATACTTCTTGGAGAAAAGACAGTTTCTGAGATAAAAGGCATCCTTATTGAGATGTTTTCGCAAGGCTGTTGAGATCAAAGGCGTCCTTCTTGAGACCTATCTCCTTCACAAATTTGTTGAGATCAAAAGGCGTCCTTCTTGAGATCCTCAACTTGATAAACCTAAAAGCCTTCTCAAGTATTCCCTTGTCCTTATTCGTATACCCGGTGGGAGGCCACACGAATAATCACAATACAAGGAAAGAAAAATATTTGTTGCCCAAGAACACTATAATTTTCGAAAATTATAGATCAAGAAGTAATGAATATGAAGTTGTTGGATCGGCTGCGTTGAGTAGAACTGATGTACTATCCTCGCAAACCAACACGAGTCTTTTTTTAGCGTGCTTATGTCCTCACTCGCACGCACCCTGAGAACTTCCCAAGGGGTCACCCATCATGAAATTGCTCCAAGCCAAGCACGCTTAACTTTAGAGTTCTTTCACAATGTGCACCAGAAAAGAAGATGCACCTTGTTGGTATGAGTAGTACAATCAATTCCTTTGAACCCAATATCTAGCTGCAGCCCCACGAGTTAGAATGCCTCCGCCTGACTCGGCTCACCTGCCTACTCCACCCGACTCGGCTAGGCAGACTGTTGGACTCGGCGCACCTGCCTACTCCGCCCAACAATCCCCCCCAACATCTGCCAGGTAACTCATCTGCAACAGATGCCTCCACTGGGGGATCGAACTCGTGACCTGTGCTCTGATACCAATTGTTGGATCGACTGCGTTGAGTAGAACTGATGTACTATCCTCGCAAACCAACACGGGTCTTTTTTTAGCGTGCTTATGTCCTTACTCGCACGCACCCTGAGAACTTCCCAGGGGGTCACACATCATGAAATTGCTACAAGCCAAGCACGCTTAACTTTAGAGTTCTTTCACAATGGGCACCAGAAAAGAAGATGCGCCTTGTTGGTATGAGTAGTACAATCAATTCCTTTGAACCCAATATCTAGCTGCAGCCCCACGAGTTTGAATGCCTCCGCCTGACTCGGCGCACCTGCCTACTCTGCCCGACTCGGCCAGGCAGACTGTTGGACTCGGCGCACCTGCCTACTCCGCCCAACAGAAGTCTTGTATCATCTCATATTTATAATGAGAATACAAGATCTTGAATATTTAATATTTCAAATCTTGATTATCATGAATATCAAATATTCTAATCTTGATAGTCTTGAATATTAAATATTCAATTCTTGATCTTTCTTTTGTTCATTCAATTTTCAAAATTTTACACCATTTATTTAATTCAATGAGATCTTAATTTTATTAGATATTCTTATATTCAAGATACATATCTATTTTCCATAAAATCTCTCATTAAAAAAATAATAAAAAATTCAAAAAATTTATCTAAATGAGCCCAAAATATTTCTTTTATTTTAATCACCTTGTCAATTGTTGGACATTTAATTGGGCTACTTGAGGGGCCTTTAGGAGAATTAAGATTAACCTCCTAATGGGCCTTGAATTCTAACATTGAGCCCAATGTCATTCAACCCATTAACATTAATCTCACTCCACTATAGGATTAATGTTGCACTATCCATCTTAACCCATATTACAATCATATGGCTCCCGGTCATTATTTCCCGTGTTTAAGATTCTCTTGTCCGTTAATTAATCAAGCCACTGAATGCTTTAATTAATTTAACATCTTAACCTTGGAGTAAGGACAACTCTTCTTTATCATCATGCAGGAAACAAATTCCACTTGCAAGATTTAGTATGACGAACTTTTAGAGCCCACCAAGGGGACTAATCATGCAAGACAATTCAAGCACACGTTCCTCTGTATTAAATCTTAGCAACTGTCATGTTCTCAATGGCGTCACCCAAGACGCGAAGTATTGAGTCTTATTGACTCTCTACCCATAACAAAATAAAGTGCCACACACGGATCACACACAGTCCTATTTAAGGGACATAAGTTTAGAAATAAACGACCACTGAGGTCTAATTCTTCATCCCATAAATCAGTACGGAATAATTACCTCTCTGTAGGTCCTCTTCAATGCATCATCATGAACTAGTACAATCTCTTGGTCAAGATAAGACAATCTGGGATCTACACATCAACCGTTTACCAATGGGGTGTTCAAATCCCTTCTAGGTTGTGAATTTAGTACTTGTTACAAGAAACTGATAATGTGATCTTGCTGTGAGTTATCCGGGGATCACCATATTTATCTATAGTGTAACTTGTACTATTATATAAACGGATTGCAATAAATAAATAACATTCATATTTATCTAAAGCACAGTGATAAAAGATTTATTTCAGATAAAGCTAAAAGATTCAGTATTAGTTATACAAAGTAAAAGCATACTTTCTAGTATAACCCTAACATTTACCGGTTTGATTTTATTATTTTTTGGGAGGCAAAAGCTAATAATGTACTTGTTGCGGTACAATTATTACGATGGGCTCAAGCCCATAAATGATTGGATGAGGCCCAAACTCAATATGATAGAACTTTGAGTGCGAGCACAAGCCAGACCCATGTCTGCAAGCATGAACAAGTCGATCACTTACGGGCACGTACAAGTTGAGCACCTACATGCACGAGCAAGTCAAGCACCAATGAGCACGAGCAAGTCGACCACTATGGGCACGAGCAAGTCGAGCACCTATGTGCGTGAGCAAGTCGAGCACCTATGTGCATGAGCAAGTCGAGCACCTACATGCACGAGCAAGTCAAGCACCGACGAACACAATCATGTCAATCACCTACGGGCACGAGCAAGCTCATGGTCAACTCTTACAAAGGAATTATAGCAATTATGCACAATTTAGGGCATAATTAATATCATTTAATTTCTACACAAGGAAAACTACCATTTATGATGGGAAGACTTCCTAATAACTTTGTAACGGACTAGTTGACCAGCAGAGCATAATAGGCGCACATACCTTATATAGGATCGTCTATAAATATAGCCTTAGGATCGTCTACAAATCTCTCTGTGTTATTTACATTTTCTGCATAATTATTCAAGTATTATTATACTTATTTATTATCCTGGTATCAGCCACATAAGGATTTAATCAGGTAATAACAATTGGCGCTAGAAGGAGGGCGATCGAATACGTTCATTTCCAAATCTTAAGGATTTTGACTTGGATCTTGAAGTTTATCTTCAAATCCTCAAGTCTCTAAGAAATTTTTGAAGGCAATCTTCAAAGTTTTAGTTTCGAATTTCTTCTTCAACTCATTCTTAAAATTACAAAGTCAAAGGCTGCCACCACTTCCCGTGATACTCTTCACAATATTTCTTCTAGATATTCCATGTATCTTTCGAAAAGGAATCAGTCTGACAAAAATGCATACACTTTGGACCAAGCCCCCGTGTCTGAGCGTCCTCAGACCATGCTCGGGTGTCGGACAAGGGAATGGATACGCATGCCTATGCAAGACTTTGAGTCTCCCGAGCAAGTGGATACACTTGTCTGGGAACTCCGCAAAAAGCCAAAGTGATGAGAGTGGTGCGGAGTTCATCATCTGCTCCGAAAAAAGTATAATTTTTCTAAAATAAAATGAGAAGAGTGGATGAGCAGGCAACTATATCTGAATCTCGATCGGTTTTCAACCGACTTGGTTCGGATCTCTCTAGGAGATCCTCTCTAACTACGCCTCAATGCAAATCTTGTATTCAAAAAGCGCTGAACCTGGAAATTCGACCAGTCAAAAAATGAGCTTTGCACAGAGTGCTTTATTTAGACTCGACCAACCCTGAATTTCAGCCTATGATCGGTTGGGCCCAGAAGATTTTTCTCATTATGATTTTGGTGAACCAGTTGTTGAGGTGATAAGACCAGCAATGGCTATGCAAGATAGCCAACAACCCCTTTTACAGGATTTACAAAAATAGGTTAGCCAAGGTAGAGGGCAAGGTGAAATCAAAAGGAGATCATCATAAGCGATTAAGCTCGGAAAATGAGCCTTTGGCTATCGAGCTGGAAGATGCTCCGGTTCAGTTGAAGATAACTCCTCTCCAAGCTAATCTTTATGAGGGAAGGAAGGATCCGAAAACTCATCTATCCAAGTATAGTATTTATATGACTGGTCGAGGTGCGACATATGCAATAAAATATCATCAATTCCCTCTTTCTCTAGGTGAAATAGCCCACAAATGGTACGTGAATCTTGCTCCCCGCTCCATTCATAGTTTTTCCGAGCTTGGAGAAAAGTTTGTATCATACTTTGCTGCAAAAATCAACAAGCTGGAAAGTCGCCATCGTTTAATGAGAGTCCAACAACAGAAGGATGAGAGAGACGAGCAGTATATCGATAGATTGATGAGACCATCCTCGGTGGTGAGCCTGTGAGCGACGAGCTCGCGCTTCATTCTCTACTTGGAGGATTTAGGGAAGATTCCCCCTGTTCCGCAGTCTTACCAAAGACTTCCCACTACATATGTGGAATGTAGGAGACGAGTTGGTGAGCTTATTAACCGTAAAAAATTATGGACCCAGAGATTGGAGGAGGTAATGGTGGATGAGAAACAAGAGAATCCGTCTTCATTCAAAAAGAGAAATGGCGGACGAGAATCCAAAACTCAAGAAACCTTTAAAAGATTCAACGTAGGAGATTAGGTAGGTATCATTGAAAAACTTAATCAAACTCCAGCATATATTTTTAATGCTATAAAAGACAAGGATATGCTTGAACCACCTCGCCCACTACGGAATGTGCCATGCCAGCCCGATGAGAAACAATTTTGTGCCTATCATGATAGTCCTAGTCATAATACAAGCAGGTGTTGTGATCTTCTTGGACAACTGTGGAAGTTGTTTGAGGAAGGAAGGTTGAACAAATTTGTTAAATGGCTAGCACCGAGGTAAGACAATATTAATCAAGGTCCTTTGAAAAGAGGACGAGGAAAATGACTTCCACATTGCTAACAAACTGAAGTTGCCAACTTGGAGGATGAAGATGTTATTTCTTTTGGAGTGGAACCTCCAATTTGAGCTGAGAGCATGTACATAAGCTCTAATCGGATAGCAAGAAGAAGTACTTCAACTCCAAGATCAGAGTAGAGGATTTCATTCTTAATAAGATGTACGACTATTTTGTAAAGTCTTGGGGCATGTACATATATTGTTATATATGAATAAAATAACTCTTGTCTTTACAAAATTATTGTGAACAACACCTCGCGCAAGCCTCAGTGGAAGTTAGTGAGCTCCAAATAACTCGCACAAGCTTTGGTGGAAGTTAGCGAGCTCCAAAATACCTCGCGCAAGCTTCACTAGAAGTTAGCGAGCTCCAAGCACCTCGCGCAAGAGTCATTTGAAGTTAGCGAGTTTCAAGTATTCTCGCGCTTACTTTATTTGAAGTTAGCGAGCATGACTATGTTTGGAGCCAAAGTCACCCGATCTAAACTAAAGGCGAGCTAATTATCTTGCAAATTGAGTTTAGTGTGAGGTGCGACAGATTTAGCTCGACAAATATAACTGACGAGAATAATCCATTAAAAATAAAGTCCCTTGACGAGCTAATCATCTCTCAATACGGGCAAAACCAACTCAAAGGTGAGCTAATTATCTTGCAATCAGAGTAAATTTTATGTCTAGGCGAGCTAATTATCTCCCTAACACAAGTTTATGAGAGTATAACTACAAAGTCCAAATATTGTACAAGGACAAGATAGTCTTATCAAAAATTTGGACGTCCACTGTTTAAAACACATTCATCTCCATGCTCATATCACGTGATCAAATTGTTTTGATGATATTAATTGATCACAATATGAGTGGGGGCATAAAAAGTCCGTACATGACCAGCATGTAAAGCGACTCGAATTGCGTCCGTAAAAGCAAGGTAGAACGAGCATTGGTCATAGAGCACATGATCCATAATGGGACCTCATTATTGTTTTGAGCCTTATCGAGCAGTTGTTTAAGAGTCTGATCGATGCATAGGAAAATTGTTGCATAACAGTATAAATTTCACCTTGCAACTCGTCATTCTCTATTGCCTTTTCCATTTACACCCGTGCAATATGTGTCCTATTGTTTTTCTTCACTTCGAGGGCAATGTGTCGAAGGTCCATCTCTATTGGAGCTTGATTAGCCAAAATTGCGGTCTGAAGAGCTAACATCTGAGTAGCTAGCAAGGAGGTATCCTCATGGACTTCTCAGATAACAATATAAAGTTCATAAAGTCCAATCACAATGGATGTCAAAAATTTTCCATTTCAGATGACTTGGTCGATACAAGCAAAATTTCCCTAAAGATGATCAGAATGCTCATAAGGTGAAACCGGGAGTTAGGCATCAGCTATTTGGGGGCAATTTCCAAATATTGAAACACGTACGTGACAGCCGAATGAAGAGAAGAAAGGAGACCTACTTCCATCATATCATATGTCAACATTACCATTCCTATTAGGGTTTGACCCGTCCTTTAACATGAATAGGATATGTAATAGTGTACATCACGGGGTGTATCCTATCTTAAGCGCCAAGAATTAAGCTCATTCTGAGTCACGATGCTTTCAAAGTTATTAGAGTGTCAGCGAGTCATATCAATTCTCAGAAAAGACTCTAGGGAACGAGGAACAGAACAATAGGGGTGATTGGCTAAATATTCTCGTTAGAACATAGTT
>JAPKLY010000403.1:32096-48333 GCA_026898435.1 Prunella vulgaris
GAAGACCCTTAATAACTCATATTAGTGAAGCATTAAGTTGCACTCACTGGTGAGTACTTAAGGATGTTTTTATTGAACTTTGAAGGATAATGAAGATTAATTCAAATTTTAGAGAAAGGACAATAGTACACTCAGTACTAGTCTGAGTGAAAATTGAGGACTACCTCACACATGTGGAGCTTTATAGAGAGTAAGGGGAGCCTTATCTAGAATTCAAAATTTTGAATTCCCTAATGGATAAGTTGCACCTCTTCATCTATAAATAGAGGAAGAATTTAGAAGGAGCAACAACAACAATAATTCGAGCATTCAAAGCATTCAACCCCGAGCAAACCTACAACTAGCAAATATTTTTAGAGATTTATTTTAGAGAGAGATTTTATTTGTGATTCATAGGCTAGCTTGTTAGGATTTTCTTAGATAAGAATCACATTCTTTATTGTTGTTCCCTCACATGTTTTATAGTTTTCAATATCTACTTAGTGTAGATTACTCTTTATGAGGTAAAAAAATTCTGAGTGAATCAATTGGATTCTTAGGGAATAGGTTAAGTGTTCAACCTAGAATAGTGATCCGAATGAGAGCTAGTTCTTAGGGGATATTACTTGTAAAAAAGATTTAAGTGACCATCTTAGTGAACTTTACACCTAAGTGATGTAACATTGGAAGTATGAGGACTTTTATAGTCTCTGAACTATTATAAATTGTTTATGCTTTCTTTATTTTCTGTTATTATTCTTATAAGTTGTTTATTTATCTTGTTACTTGCATCATTGATTTAAATCAACTGCATAAAACTTGTAAAACTTTAACCTGGAATCTACAGCTGTAGACTTATTAATCACACATCTGTAAGTTCTATTGTTCACATTATTTTTTATTAACACACAAACTTTTTCCGCTGCACACAGAGGATACACTTCTAAAGTGTGAAAAACCACTATGAAAAGATATTAGCAAGTTTTTTTTCTTCGTTGTTTTGTAATATCTACAGCTGTAAACTTGAGTAAATTGCACTTTTGATCCCATGATAATTTGTGTTCAACAGATCTGGTCCCACGTTCTTTTGGGACCATAAAATTTGTTAATCATATTTCTTGTTCTTGTATGTTATACGACAATAAGAGGCAACTTTGTTCCAAGAATACATAAATGGAGAAATTTGAGATGGGCATGTAATGTAGAATGCAAATAATTAAAAAAGTGGTATTAGATACAAACCGTGTCAATATGTATATTTAATTTATGGGATTAAATTTGTTGTATTTCTGTAACTTATCACGAATTTGAATTTGGTGCACATGAAATATACATTTAGATATTGGTCCGGTAAGTTTAAAAATATTTAATTTTGGTCCTGTAAGTATGTAAAAGGACAAAAATCAAAATATTTTTAAACTTACAGAACTAATATCAAAATATGTAATCCATGTGGATCAAATTCAAATTGAAGACAATTTACAGGACTTACAAATCTTTAATCCCTTATTTTTCAAGAAAAAGTTGACTTGGTATCAAATATGTAATAACCGTTGCAACATGCATAATTACTAAAAAAAATGAGGCCACATCAATAAATACCGGTTTCTAATTTGGTATTAAAGATCGGTGGACTAAAATTAAAAAAGTCCATGTTACAAGACAAAATTCAAAATATGAAAGTTGATAGGACGAAAATCAAAAAGAGGTAAAGTTGTAGGTCAAAAAGTTTCCTATATTTTATTGTCATTTCGTAATGGAATCCAAAGGTGTTTCATAAGCCTCAGGATCATTTTTTTCTATATGTACTTTTATCTATTTTTCATCTCATTTTTATTGTTACGTTGCAAGAGTTAGTAAATCATTAATTGAAGTTTAGTTAATTGTTGCTGCATTTCCTTGGTTTCCTATTTACTTATTGTAGTTAAGACAAAATCTTCATTAATAAAATTGTCTTAGAAAGAACAATTTTGTGAAGACAAATTTACATAAGAATAAATGTAACCATATGAGAAGGTTGAGACAAAGACCGCGATAAGAACTACGCATCCACAATGACGTGCTTGAGGTGTAGGTGGACATATGTAAAAAGAGCGGCATGTAGTTGGGTTTTTGTTAAAGAAAAGTAGAATTTTTTCCCACATCGGATTAAGACCAAAGAAAAAGGAGTGAACATTTAGTTGGGATTGTGTTAAAAGAAAAGTAGGATTTTTGTCCCACATCGGATTAAGACCAAAGAAAAAGGGGCTTATTATTACTATTTAAGAGGTGTAGATGTCTTTGTAACAAGTGCACCAGTCAATACACATGAGTCTTGTGTTTGACATTAGTTATATTTCCTTCACATATTCTATTCTGAGAAGGATGGGAGTCATTCAAAGATTATTAAGAGTAAGGTTTATCGAGCAAGAGAAATGTAAGTTTGTTTATTTTAAGAATTTTTCATTTAGTGATATTTCTTCCATTGTTTTTTGCAGTTTTGGATTTTTTTAAGTTAAATTTTTGTGTTCTTTATTATTGTTTTGTTTCATCATATTATTTCATTTTCTACTTGGTGTTAATTGGGGCTTAGTTTCAACACACATTCCTATTGAAATTAGGTTTTTCGAAGTACTTACATCATTTCATTTGAGGAGGTGTTAAAAGAGTTGCGCCAATAAATCTATATATGGGACAAATGGAGTAATATTTCTTTAAAATATTGTGCTGCTTGCCTAGGGTTTCATTTTGATGACTACGAGGTATACCACCTCAAACAACTCAATACGATGAGCGATGTCAATTTATTAAAGCAGGTCCCACCTTTTCCCTCTTACTCACTTAGTTAACTTATATATCCTATTTTGGCGAATTTGTTATGCAAAAGTTGAAAATCGAGTTAAATCTATTTTTGTCTTTTGATGGCAAGTATCTTTTGACCCGTGCAGTGGTTTTTTGTCGTATTTCTGCATTGTTATGTAATGTGTTGAAAGTTTTGAAAAGAGATTAATTTTTTTGTAATCCATTAACTTGTCAAGATTTTAAATTTGGTCCCAATCATAATCACTTTTTGATTTTGATCCTGTAAATTTAAATAATATTTTTATTTGTCCTTTAAAAATTTATAGGACCAATATCAAAATGTGATATTGATCCTGTAAGTTTGTAAAAGGACCAAAATAAAAATATTTTCAAATTTACAGGATTAAAAGAAAAAGGTATAATCTATGTGAATTGAATTCAAATTCGTAATAAGTTATAGGACTACAAAAACTTTAATTCCTTTTAAAAAAAATCATTTTTTGGAGCAAGATATGGTTAAGACTTAGGGAGGATATGTTAATCTTTCTAACAAGTTCCATTATATTAGATAAACACCAATTATTATTTTAAAATATTAATTAATTTATTTGGATATTTATAAATAATATTTGTGTTAATGGGATGGTCTTACACAAATTATGATGATGATTGTATCATACTGACATTAGGACTAAATTTTTTGATTTTTTTAATTCACATGTATGCGTTATTTTCTTATGATAAATTAACTACAATAAATTATTTCAATTTAGCTTTCTTTTTCGGGAAATAGAGCAAAATATTTCACAAAACTAATAAACGCTTGTAAAAAATGAGTCATTTGAGTAGACTGAAATCTAATCATGAAATGTGAGTTGTAATATACTTAATTAATTGTGTAACTAAAGATAGATATTATTTAAAAGATCTCTTTCCTTCATTTTCTTGATTTTTTGTACATCCGTTTTCGTCTTCAGCACACACAACTGAAGATGTCAGCTAAAGCGCAAAGTTCATGTGTAAAGGAGAAAGAGAAAGTTAGTGTTACCTTCAATATGCAGGTTAGAAACTGAATTTGTATATTTTTTTCTCATATATATTAAGATGCAACTAGACATCTAATGGAAACAATCTAATCATTAAAGCTTTCCTATCTAAAAGTACGGGATACGATCTTTAATAATACGATCCTGCCATTATTATTTTGTTTCATATCATTAAAGACTTTTAGCTAAAAAAATGGTCATAGTATATATTTAATTTTTCTAAAAGTTAGGTGGACTTCACAAAATGTCTCCCACATCATAACTTATAGCCTTTAGTTCCTTGAGAAAAACTAATGAATACACACTTCAATCTATTGTTTATCACTCCCCATCTCTTCTGGTGTTTTAAACTTTAAAATAGTATGTCTCCTAATGATAAGATAGGCAGTTGTGGTGACTATTTCACCTTAAAAACTCAACAAAAATACCCCTTGTGACAGCCTATTCATCATTTTATATCTGGAATATATACCCTGTTGAATCCAACATACCTAGAAATATAAGATTCCTTCTCAAACTGGTATATATATGATATTAATCAAGACTTTGACCATAATCAAACATCTTCAATTTAACAGAATCAATTCTTTTAACTTTATAGGCTTAGTCATTACCTAGTAATAAAATAGATCCCCTTTCTGGTGCTTAAAATTGGTAAACCACTCCCTTTCAAGACTCATATGAAATGAACATCCCGAATCAAATACCTACACACTTTCAACTTTAGTTGAGATGATGGACAACCCTTACCTGTTACTTGATGGCTCTTCTAATTTCTGCTATTATTCTTGAACTTACTTATAAGCACCTTCCACTTAGCACAATTCTTCTTAATGGCCAGGCGCATTGCAGTGTAAAATTTTTCTAACATCACAGATGAATTTTTATTGTTCTTTTTATCTTATTTCTTTCCCCCATAATTCATCTTTAGATGACCCTTCGAAGTCAGACATTCTCCACATGAGATATGATTTTATTCACCTCCTTTTTGTATCTCTTTGGATTTAAGAGCTAATGATTCTGGGTTTTCAGTTTGCTATAATGTTTCAGGAAAAGCTGCACAAAATACTAAAGGAGGAACTAATGAATCTGATGGTTGTGAGGCCAAAGCTGTGGAGGGTGGTGATGAATCGTGTTTATTAGAGGATTGAGCTGGTGGCACATAACATTGCCTATGTGGGACTGAAGGTTTCCGATGCAACTGTTGGGCTGCGGTGTCGTCCTCCGGAACCACCTCCGCGGTGGTGGTTCTGACAGAGAAACACTTTGTGGCGGACAATTGTGGTGATTCACGCGCCGTCCTCTATCGTGGTGAGAGGATTATCCCACTCACTTTCGACCATAATTGATCTTTTCAGACCTGTAACAGACGGATCCTATTAGGGCTTATTTGGTTTAATGGACAAGATAAATAACCAAGATAGATTAGACAAGATTATAATCTAGAGATTGTTATTTGTAAGTTAAATAGTATATTTGGATTGATGGATTAAGATAATTAGTAATGTAAGATAATTTCATTTTGAATGTTTTGATTGTAAAATTTTAATAAAAAAATATGCAATTTACAATTTTACCCTCTATATTATAAATAAAAATAAAGTGTATTATAGTTCTACTTTTCAATATAAGAGGAGTATTTTAATAAAGATAATATTATCTACCATTCATAAGATAATTGAATTTTAGTTTTGAGCTTTTTATTAATCTTGGGCCTTTGTTCATTAAACCAAACATCAAATTAGATAAGATAATTTAATTTATCTTAGCTTATCTGACAAACCAAATGAGGCCTTAGTATATTTTTTGTATTCAATCAAATCACAGGGTGCACCATAGATATTAGTTGTACGTCCTTCAAAATGTTCTATACTTATCTTTTGCATTTTCTGGACACACACTTTGTAGGGTACCCCTTTAAACTAGGTTACAATTCTCTCAAATTAAAATCTAGCCATTTTTACACTCTCATTTCACCAACTGTATCACCAAGCTATCCTCTTTCACTATAAAAAATGCGCGTTTTAGCGACCGCCTTAGCGATCAAAAAATGGTCGCAAAACAGTATTAGCAACAGAAAAGGCGGTCGCTAAATCTTCGATAGCAAATATTTAGCGATCGCTTTTAGGAGGTGGTCGCAAATTAACGACTGCCACCACGGTCGCTATTCGGTCACAAACGAATCTAGGTATTGACTCGGTTTGGTTAATTTTACCACCGTTAAAGGCGGTTGTAATAATCAATTTAACGACCTCCTCAGGCGGTCGTTAAATTAATATATTAAACTAAATTGTAAATGTAATTAAAATTAACGACCGCCTTTGATGGTCATTAATTTAATAAATTACGATCGCTTTTATCGGTCGTTAATAATATTAATTTACGACCGCCGCTGACGGTCGGAATTATTATATTTTACGACCGCTGTTGGTGGTCGTAAATTCATTTATTTAGTTAAAATAATTTATTATATTGGATATTTTGCGACTGTTTATGACGGTCATTAAGTATAAATTAACGACCATGTATGGCGGTCGCTAAATGTTTACGTAACAAAAACAATGTGGCCAAGGTGGTTCGAACCCAGACACTTTCAAGGGCTGGCTGGGCTCGAACCACTTGGCCAAGGACTCAGCACCCTAACCATATCATCACATAATGTATATGAGCCTTAATTGACTCAGAAAAAATGTAGCAAATTCGTGCCTGCTGGGAGTCGAACTCACGACCTCTGGGCATCTCAGAAGTGGCAAGTTCCACTCGGACACTTGTTCTTTTCGTTTATTTTTGTGCAACTAATTGTATATAACTCCAAATTGAATCACTTTTGTTTTTAAAATACATCAAATTAATTCCTTTTCGTATTTAATTTATGTACATATATTTCAACAAATTTTTTTAATGTTATAAATTTAATAATTTACATTTGTAATTTTTTTTAATTTATCCGTCTTTTTGCAACTAATGTTATATAAATCCAAATTGAGTCTCGTTTTTTTAAATTCATCAAATTAATCCTTTGATACATAATTTATTTATATATATATTTCATCCAAAAACAATTAATGTTATAAATTTAAAATTTTACAATACTAAATTTTTAATTTGTTCATTTTTATTCAATTAATTGTATATAACACCAAATTTAATCACATTTTTTAATATTCTAAATTACTACAATTTGATATCTTAAAAAATAACTTTGATGTAAAACATAAAATTTAAAACATTCAAACTATATTACTAGAAAGTTAAAATACTTAATAAATATTCAAACCAAAAATAAAAATGTTGTTCAACATAAAAAATAATTAGGAATCAGAATTAAAATCTATATTCCAACCCTCAAGATTCGCAACCTCGTCATCCTCATTCCCACTGGGAGACGCACCCACACTGGGACCGCGACAACGACCCGCACCAGCACTACGACCCGCCCCAGCACTGTGACATGTATCGGCATTTGCAGCCTCATCATCCGAGTCCTTCGGAAGTGGAATACCTGTATAATTGGAAACCTGAGTCAACAAAGCCTGTATCTTGATATTCATTCTCTCTTGCTTGGACAACTTGTCCTTCAACCCAACCACTTCCTGTTGTAGATCGACGTTAGGATGAGAGGACAGTGAATAGGATGATGAGCTCCGACGGTGCGTCAGACGGACAATCTTATTGTAACTGCCCAACCTTACTATCTTCCCCTTTTTTACTCCTGCCAAATCAACATACATGCGGTCCTCATCAATAGGGGTACGTGTAGAGTTCTCCGGAGTAGGTGTTGCTTGTGTCTGAGCCTCCTCGAGAGCAGCTTTCATCTTGTTTTGAAATTAAACAAAATAAAATATTAATTTAAATTTAATAGAATAATTAAAATCTATTTAGAAGTAAATTCTAATTAGATACTTACGTGAAGCTCGGTGGTTTGGGAATATGTGGATGTCCTAGTCTCATTGACTAGGTGAGCAAAGGAAAGAGACTCGAAGTGCTTGGGCCTCCATCCGTGCTCCTTCTCCTATAAATATTAATTATAATAATTTAATTAAATATAATAATTAATTATAAATTAAAAATTATATATCAAAATACTTACAAAGGCGAGCCTGTGCTCGTAAATGGTCTGGGAGCCACCCCGATGTATGGCGACTCCTTCTCTGGTAGGGTTGCTCAACTGATTTTCTCTGGCCTTTCGAGCCCTCTCCTGGTGTGCCAAATCACTCCAATAACCCACCAACCCCTCCCAGATCATCCATCCATCATCATCCTTCTCTAAGTCAATCGTCTCCCCTGCTATCCACCTTTTCTTCAGCTTGGAGATGACTTCCTTCATTCGGCCCTGCGCTCTACTGCACCATATCTCTTCCACCAAATTGGTGTGTGCCGGATCCCAAACACACAATTTCTGCAATTAAATTCATAAAAATTATCAACATATTAATTGTTACTTAAAGATTAATAATTACAAAATTTATACCTTAAACTCCTCGAACATCTCTTTCCTTGTAACCCCGGGTACACCAGTCCACGACGCAACTCCATAAGGTCACGTGACTGACATAATGCATAGTGCGACCTTCTCAGTGACTGTGTGGCTCGGAAGGAAGCTGGATAAAAAATAATTTTGTATTAGTAATTATTATATATAAATACAAAATAAAAATTTTAAATTACTTATTGTCCCTCAGATACTTCAATATGCTGTCGGGTATCATGTAGAGGGTGCTGCCATGATGAAGATCCGGCAGCTGATGACGAAGATCCGGCTCCATCACACTGGGATGGCGGTGGCATCAGAAACTCTGGTGCTCAAATCTCTGGTAAAGCGTGGACTCGTGGCCTCCTTCCTCTCCCTCTCCCTCTCCCCTGACCGTCACCCTCACTCTGATCGGGTTGTTAACTCATCCATACCAAAATGTACAAATAAACTAAAATTAATCTTACTAATTAACCTAATTCAATATATACAATATATAACAATTTAACAATTCCTAACAATTCAAACAATAAACCTAATTCAATATATACAATATATAATAATTTAACAATTCCCAACAATTCAAACAATAAACCTAATTTAATATATACAATATATAACATATTCAATTTAACAATTCCCAACAATTTAAACAATATATAACATATTCAATTCAAACAATTCATTCAATTAACAATTAACAATTAAACAATTTAAAAATTAATAATTAACAATTAAACAATTAACAATTAACAATTAAACAATTTAACCTACAATATATAATATACAAATATATTATAATCGATATATAAATATATAACATACAATATAATATAAAATATATAATATAAATATATAACATAAAATATACAATATAAAAATATATAAATATAATCGATATATATATATACCTACCTTTCACCGAAGGAGCGACGGTGGCGGGAGCACTACAAAAAATGGCAAATTTAAAGAGGGGTTTAAAGAGGGATTTAAAGAGGGTTTAGGGTGTAAAGAGGGATTTAAAGAGGGGATGTGGCCCTCGCCAGTTCACTGCTCGCCAAGGGAACCCTCGCCTCGCCCCTCGTTAATTTGCGAGGGTTTTAAACCGTCGCAAAATGGCGAGGGTTTGGTGCTCGCTATTTGGCGAGGGATTTTTGCTCGGTGTTTTGGCGAGGGCTGGTGCTCGTGAAGTAGCGAGGGATCGAACCCTCGCAGATCTTAGCGAGGGAGAAGCCGTCGTGGAATTTGGCGAGGGATAAGCCGTCGCAAAATGGCGAGAGCCTGCGCCGTCGCAAATTTGGCGAGGGTTCGCCCTCGCGAATTTCAAATATTGAAAAAAATATTATTTTCGCGGGTCTGACCCGCAGACCGACCCTACCCGAGTCTGACCCGCGGGCGACCCGCGAAAGCTGTAGCATTTTCGCGTGAGAGGGGGGTTTCGAACCGGTGACCTCCCTTATGAATGTTGAGTGTCTTGCCATTTGGGCAAGTAGTATTTATTGTTCCATAATTCATTTAAAATATATATATATACAATATATATTTTTTATTTTAACTAATTGTTATATATTTACTTTATTATTATTATATTATGTAATTATACTAATCTAAAATTATATATTTTAATTATGTAATACTTATATTTAGTTATAATAAAATTAACATATATATAAAATTATATATTTGTAAATATTAATTAATTCAAATCATTTTAAACATTAATGTAAAATAATTATATTCATATGATAAATATTCATTCTACCCGTACTTTTAAATTTTAACAAATATAGCCTAATCATCCACCATCATTAACAAATATTAGTGCCTAATCTTCCACGTCATTTCACTTTTGAAACTATTACACACAAAATTGATCTCTATCTAAATTTGTCCTAATTTAATCAAAACTTCATTTCAATTATGAAATTCATGATTTTAGTCTTGAATCTAATTAAAATAGAAATCATGAAAAAAAATATTAGTGTCTAATCATCCATTATCATTAACAAATATTAGTACATAATCATCCACCAACATACGTCCACAAAGTCAAATAATTCAAAATAGTCAAAGTTCAAAATATATAATTCAAAGCATACACATCAAATACGAATCAACGTCTAGGTCCCTTCCCATGTCTACGGTGTCCTTGAGAGTCATGCTGTGAATTAGAATCACGTCTACGTCTACCTTGAGAGTCCTGTGGTGAGTGAGAATCATGCGGTGAGTGAGCATCATCGGGTTGATTGCCGGTGGGACGCTGCTGATCCTGTATATATTTCATTAATTGTTCCTGCAGTTGTGCTTGCACTTGTCTCTGCCACTCCTGACGCTCCGCCAACTCCTGTGCCCTCATCTCAGCTACTTTTGTAGCTACTCTCTCATCCACAGTTCTATTGAAGCGCTCAATATCAACATCACTATAAGCTCCGATGTGCGTACCAGCTGATGTCCCACCGGGCCCAGAAACAATGCGCCTCGACTTGCCTAGCTGTCCCAATCCACGTATGCGACCGTGCTTTTTTCCAACTTTCTTCACGTATAGCTGAGACAAGTCTGGAGGCTCCAATTGATCTTCTCCGGCCTCTTCATTCTGGGTGGTCATTTCCTGTGCTTCATTCTGTACTTCTTGCTGCACAAGATTTTTTTATGTAATGTATTATAATGTACAAGATTTATATAAAATAAAATAATGTAATGTATAATGAAAAATCTTACCAAAGTCTGAGATATGTGGCCATAAGTATAACCATCTGGCCCATAATAGTGGAAGTGCTCCACTATTTCCCACTCAGTAGCTGGTCGTCCCATTTTATTCTCCTATGTATTTTTTTAAAGATTATAATTAACTAAAACATGGTTTGATCATAATTAAAAATTATAATTAAAAAAATTACTTACAATTTCCAAAGCAACCTGGGCTGCTCCACGGGAACCACCCTTATGGCGAGAGATGCCAGTACATGGGCCTCCCAGCTCCGACAGACGATTCTTTCGACATTGTTCAGACCTTGCCTTCACATCCTCCCTCTCCCAATACGCGACCAGTGCCTTCCAAATGGCAGAATCCCACGATGGTTTTTTCCGTTTCAACTTCCACCTTGTTTGCTCCCTATTCAGCATGTCCACATAGCGTTCGGCGGCCCTTCGAACAAAATGCTCGTAGACAAGCTGTGAGGGTACAGTGGAAGGATCCCACGTAGTCTCCTTCTGCAGTACAAATTGAACATTATTAAATGTACTTAACTCAATTACTTAAATGTACAAAATAAATATTATTAAATGTACATACCATGAACATGTCCCACAACTCCCTCAACCGTTGTGGGCTTACCAACTTGAAAGTATAAGCGCCATACTCCATGTGACTGTACATGATGCGTGTACATAACCTGGACACATCTTGTGAGGGCATCAACCTGAAAAAATAAGTAATACCTAGTAAAATTACAAACAATATATGTATATAATTCAACAATTATGAATTCAACGTACGTGCCCTTGTAGAAGGATAACTCTATGCGCTCTCCAATATGTGCATCAGACACATCCTCGGACTCAGAGTCCGTATAATCATCTGCATCAAACGCATCCGTGGCCGGAATAGTGGGCACTGGAACAGACGGTGGACGAGTGGAAGGCGATGGACGAGTAGAAGACGATGGACGACTAGAAGACGGTTGTCGACCACGTCCCTGACCCCTTCCTCCATCTGTACTACGATCAGACCCACTCATCTGTGACATTAATTAAACAATTCTCATTAATAACGTGTATAACCGCCACAAGTATACATAATTAACAAATATAACCATAAAGTAGAACATAACAAGTCTAATAAACCATAAAGTAGAACATTAACAAATATACCCATTAACAAATATAACCATAAAGTATAAACATAACAAGTAGAACAACAAGTCTCATTAATATACTATAAAACAAGTCTCATTCATCCTCATCATCATCATCATCGTCCTCCTCCTCATCTTCTTCTTCTTCTTCGACCATTCTTTCTTCTTCTTCTTCGACCACTTCATCTTCTTCTTCTACTTCATCAATGTCCATCAGTGCACCATGGATATCAGTAAATATAACAGTGTCATCATCCATTTGCACATTCATTTGAGTCTCTATATGTTCTTCCTGGAAAGGGGGAAGCTCTTGTCCATCTTCTTTATCAGTTACCACAAAAGTTCTCGATTTAATTTTGCAAACTGCAAGCCAATCATGGCTACGTACTCCTGGGTATTTGCAATAATAAACCTGAGAAGCTTGACTTGCTAATACAAAAGGATCGTAACGCCCATATCTTCCCCTCCTATTTACATCTACAAGATTGTAATTAGGATGAACTCTTGTTCCACTTGGCACAGACGGATCAAACCACTCACACTTAAAGAGAACCACTTTTGACTCTAGAAGCCCAGCGTATTCCAATTGCACTACTTCATCGAGTATGCCATAGAAATCGTTCTCATCAGAATCGTAGTTTTGTCCCTTGATACAAACTCCAGAGTTTGTAGTTGCCTTAGAAGCACCATAAGCTCGTGTGTGAAGTTTAAAACCGTTCACATAATACCCAGGGTATGTGATGACAGAAGTCACAGGACCGCTAGATATGTTGCGAATAAGACGATTACGAACACGATTTATTTTCACCTATACAAATAAACTATATTAAAATACGAATAAACTATACATAAATATTAAAATAATATTATCCTAAATATATACTTACTAGTTGTTCAAACCATGAGGCAAAATCTTCTTGAAGTCTATTGTCTTGTTCAGCCGTCGAGAGATTCGGTTCAACATTCTTAAGCTGCTCTAGGAATAAACTATAAGGTGGAAAATACAAATGGTCACTATAAACATGATTGAGATTGACTAACTAATACAAAAGGTGATGAGTAGAATACTCACTCAATGTACGGTTGCACCTCCTTGCAATTCATTAACACATACGTGTGAGCCATTTTCTTCTCCTCATCTAAAATTGGTCGTCTGTTCATTCTTCCAAGTGGTCGCCCAGGAGGTATAAATATTGACAGATTGTTCTCCGTATTTTGGGGTACATCTCCACGACCATCATAATTACGAGGCACATTGTGCCGCCTCGTAAGAATATGATCCTCAAAGTAGTGTGAACAAAACATCGAAGCCTCTTTTGTTAAGTAAGCATTTGCAATCGAAGCCTCGACATGAGCTTTATTACCCACACTAAGCTTCAAGTTGTGAAGATACCTAATTAAATGTATCATTGTGAGTATAATAGTTCGTATTAACAGAATTGAGCGACTTTAAATAATGTATTACCTCTCAAATGGGTACATCCACCTGTATTGTACAGGACCAGCAACTCTTGCTTCGTATGCAAGATGAACGGGTAGATGCTCCATCGAATTAAAGAAGATGGGGGGAAATATACGTTCCAACTTACACAAGATAAGTGGAATATCTACTTCCAATCGAGTCATGTTCTCAACTGTAATGGTCGTGGAAGTTAACTCCTTGAAGAACAAACTTATTTCAGTGATAGCCTTCCACACGTTCGGCGGTAAGATTTCACGAAAAGCAATAGGGAGCAACCTCTGCATAAAAATATGACAATCATGACTCTTCATCCCAAACATCTTCAATTTTGTCCAGTCTACACATCGAGACAGATTGGAGACATAGTTGTCGGGAAACTTCAGCTCATCTACCCACTTACATACCATATCTCTTTGTTTCTTATCAAGTGCGTAAGACGCTTTGGGATACTTTCCTGTATGAGGACATTTCTTGAGATCAGGACGACGACAATATTCATTGAGCTCATCACGAGATTTAGCTGTGTCCTTAGTTTTCCCTTCAACATTCATCACTGTGTAGAAAAGATTGTTGAATACATTTTTCTCAATGTGCATCACATCCAAATTATGTCTGATCAACAAGGTACCCCAATAAGGCAAATCCCAAAGAATACTTTTCTTCTTCCAACCACCATCCAATCCTTTATTGTGAGCATCAGCACCCTCTTCTGTTACTTTTCGACATCCAATCCAATCTATTTCTTGCAAGATAGACTCACCTGTTCGAATGGGAGGTGGGTCATCTGTGACTACTCTTCCCTTCAAGAATGCATTCTTATTCTTTCTGTATGAATGATGTCTAGGTAAAAACTTGCGGTGATTATCAAACCAAGACTGTTTTTTACTGTGGCTAAGTGTGAAAGCATCAATATATTCACCACAATAAGGACAAGCAGTCCTTCAAGCTGTGCTCCATCCAGACAACATTGCGTATGCAGGGAAATCATTAATTGTCCAAAGAAGAACAGCTCGCATCATAAAATTCTGCTTCTTAACAGCATCATACGTTTCCACACCATTTTCCCACAGATATAACAAATCATGAATCAATGGCTGTAAAAAGATATCCAATTTATCCTTTGGATTTTTTGGACCAGGAACTAGAACTGTGAGAAACATGAATTGTTCTTTCATGCACAACCATGGGGGAAGATTGTAAGGTGTCAATATCACTGGCCACGATGAGTATTGTTTCCCTGATTGTCCAAACACTTGAAAACCATCAGTGCTCAAGCCTAACCTTACGTTCCGTATCTCTGAAGCAAAGTCAAGATAGGAACGATCTAGGTGTTTCCAAGCCATCGAGTCTGCAGGATGACGCATAACACCAGGTTCGTCGTCGGAGCAACTTGCATGCCATGACATATCCTTAGCAGTGGCCTTGGACTGATACAATCTTTGCAGTCGAGGAATAATAGGAAAGTAGAACATCTCTTTGAAAGGAGTTCTCTTTTTCAAACGACCATCCACACCAAGTCTGCTAGATTTATATCGTGGTAGACCACAAACCTTACAACAATCACGTTCACTATCAACACCCCAATATATCATACAGTTCTGAGAACAACAATCAATTCTCTCCATGGGAAGACCCATCCCACCCATCAGTTGTTTGCTATCAGAAAATTTTCTAGGAACCATATTATCCGGAGGACAGATCTCACGAATCAAGTCAACAATTTGATTGTAACCCCTTTCAGATAGTCTATTTTCAGTTTTAATATTCAATAGACGGGCATGAAATGACAACTGAGAATGAGATTCACAGCCGGGAAACAAGTCTTGATTCGCTGCACGCAGCATGTCATAAAACCGAGCAGCATGCTCATTAGGGGGTTCCTCATCTTCCTCATTTCCAAAATTAAAATTGGGTCCAGAAGTTAAGTCAGTCATCATATTCTGATACGAGCTAGGTTCTTCAGTGTCGACATCAACCCCATGTGAAGTAGATGTCGACGCCGACCGATCAAGACTTTGGTATAGCAAAGGACCCCAACTTTGCTCACCATGCAAAAACCAATTATAATAATTGGCCATAAACCCATTCCTATACAAATGTTCTTTCACGTCTTCAGGTTTTATAAACCTCTGGTTCCGACACCTAAATTTTGAGCATGGACACCTAATATTTCCCTCACTCATCCATTCCAAGTTACTAGTCGCGAATTCTATAAATGATTCAAGACCACTAAGAAATTCTGGACATATCATGCCATTAATTGTTCTCGGACCATACATCCAACGTCGACTTGAATAACTCATATCAATCTGTTTCATATTAATAACAATCAAAGTTTAATTACATGCATTCGTCCCTATACAAATTCTAAACAAATATTAATATTTTTTTAAAAAAATCGACAGAGTTTCATTTAGATTTATCTTATACCAAATAATCAATCAAGATCCTAGTGCATCCATTTCCGATTTAATTAATAATAATCAAATCGGAACGCACAATCTAACAGCAAACAATAACCAACAATTCATCAACCCCAACTCCGTCCATATATAATCATACCTAAAATAAAATATTCCTAGATCGAACGTCGAACGTCGATCATCTAACATGTGATATGCATAATCGAACTTAACATTATTCC
>JAPKLY010000403.1:48343-117579 GCA_026898435.1 Prunella vulgaris
TCGAACTTAACATTATTCCTAGATCGAACATCGATCATCTAACATGTATATTTATAAATATCGAGCATGTATATAATTAAAGATATATAAATTAAAAAAGCATGCATACATACATTGGTTGTAAGATAATCCGTCCAACTTAGTTTTATAGCCTTTAATTTCTCGACTGCCGATATAGTAGCTACAATTAAAGAATTAATTAAAATATAAATAGTACTACACATTAATATATATATATATATATATGTAATAGAATCATACATTTTGTTCATATAATCATATATACATAATACATTATTAATTAAACACAATATAAATTATAATTAATAAATTAATATCATAGAAATTATATTAACAAACACTAATTAAATACTTAAACAACTAATTAAATAATTAACTTATTAATTAAACAAGCAATTATATAGGTAAAAAACCAATAATAAAATAAGTACTATTAATATTTCAACATATAATTAGCATTTTAATTAACTACTAATTAAATAATTAATTAACAAATTAACTAATTAAACTTTAACTAATTAAATAATTACTAATTAATAATAATTAGACAAATAATTAACATTAGCAACCTAATAAATTATATATACACATATATATACATATACATATAACATACACATATACATACAAATAATATATATATATATATATATATTGAAAGAAATTTGTAAAATGTACCAATTAAAATGAAAAAAATTACCGTAGAAATGTAATTAACTTCGTAGGGAACAAAGCCCGACCGGTGGAAGTGGGTTTTCCGGCACCAGGCGGCGGCAGCGGCAGACGGCGCGGCGGCGTAGGGTTTGGGGGTGAAAAGGGGGAAGGGTCGACTGCTGTGAAAAAATCTGATGCATAAATATATTAAAATTTAGCGAGGGTCAACCCTCGTTAAACGGCGAGGGCCCACGTGCTCGTAAACCGGCGAGGGTTAAACCCTCGGCTCGGTCCGTTTTAATGATAGCGACGGTTTTGCGCTCGCAAACCGGCGAGGGGAGGAGCGCTCGCAAACCGGCGAGGGTAATGCCCTCGTTTCGGTCCGGTTCAGCATTTAGCGACAGTTTTGCGCTCGCAAACCGGCGAGGGGAGGAGCGCTCGCAAACCGGCGAGGGTAATGCCCTCGTTTCGGTCCGGTTCAGCATTTAGCGACGGTTTGCGCTCGCTACTTAGCGAGGGATCGAACCCTCGCAACTTTTGCAAGGGTTTTTTGCTCGTTAATTCATTTTGCCCTCGGTAAATTAATAAAATTTTCCCCCTCGTTAAAGCCCTCTTTAATTAATAAAATTAAAGAGGGATCCCAGCCCCCTCGCTAAGTGCCCTCGTTAATTCATCATTTTTTTGTAGTGGAGGCAGTAGGAAGCGACTATGGCGTGGATGGAGGAGGCGACGGCGACGGGGTATATATTTGGTGGCGACGGCGGGGGTAAATATTTTTGTTTTGTAAAAAGTTAATAATTATGGTGGAAGGGGTATATATTTGGTTGCAGTAATAGCGACCGCCTATGGCGGTCGCAAATTGAAAAAGGCGGTCGTTATTTTACGCGGTAGTGGCCACGTGTTGACTCTGAGTAAATAGTCAGAGGCGGTGATTAGCAACCGCCTCAGGCGGTCGCTAAATAATTTTCTAAAAATAAAATTTTATTTTACAACCGTCAGGTGGTTGCTAATTTCTAATTCGAATTAGTTAACCCGCCTTCTTCCCCCGCCCTTTGGGTTTTATATTTTGCGCTCAATACTTTTTTTCTTTTTTTTTTGTATTTTATTATATTATTATGTTAACCCTGTTATATATTATAATACTTATATTATGATACTAACCCTAATTAATTATATTATAATACATGCACAAGTTATTCAAAAAAATGATAATACTAATTAATTAAACATATATACAAAAACACCCTCTTAATCATCCTCGTCATCATTATCTTCCTCATCATCATGTTCTTCTTCCTCCTTATCATCATCATCATCATCTTCCCCTACATCAACACCCTCGTCATCATCTTCATCTTCCTCCTCATCTTCTTCCTCTTCATCTTCATCTACTTCTTCTCTTTCCTCTTCGTTCTCAACAATTACCATATCTTGATTATACATTTTCTGACTCACTTTTGATGGACAACATCTGAGCGTTGAATGAAAACCGAGTCTCAGTATCACAACCAGTAAATAACTTCTGATCGACAGATTTGAGCATCTAAAAAAAAAATTTAACGGGGATTTGGTTCCTCCTCCATGGCTTTCTGGTGAACACCCAAACCAGACTCATCAATCATAGTATGATACCTTTGAGAAAATATAAAAAATGGTCCTGTAACTTTGTTTAAGTCCAGATTTAGTCCTTTATCTTTTTAATTTCTCGATTATAGTCCTTTTGTTATCAAAAATGGTCCTTTCCACCGGAAATTAAAAAAATTGGCAGGAATTTACACATGTTCCAGGAGAAATATCAAAAATGGTCCTGTAACTTTGTTTAAGTCCACATTTAGTCCTTTATCTTTTTAATTTCTCGAATATAGTCCTTTTGTTATCAAAAAATATATATTAATTTTAAATTAAATTTTTTTATAAAATATTGAAGATTATATAATTTTATTTAAAAATACTTATTTTTTATTTTAAATATGATTATTCTAAAAAATTAATATTAATAGTCATATATATTTAACCACATTATAATATTTAAATATGAATAATCATTTATTTTCAAAAAAAATTAATCAACATGTTCATATGAATTGAAATTTTAAAAAATCAACATTTTCGTACGAATTAAAATTTCCAAAATTAAACTTCAAAATTTATTTGTAATAGCATTACAAGCTTAATATATATATATATACACATATATTTATAATTATGTTTTATTATTTATTATATAATTATTAAATGCTTAATAGTACATTTTTTAGAATAATCATATTTAAAATAAAAAATAATTATTTTTAAATAAAATTATATAATCTTCAATATTTTATAAAAAAATTTAATTTAAAATTAATATATAATTTTTGATAACAAAAGGATTATATTCGAGAAATAAAAAAGATAAAGGACTAAATTTGGACTTAAACAAAGGTACAGGACCAGTTTTGATATTTCTCCTGGAACATGTGTAAATTTCGGCCAATTTTTTTAATTTTCGGCGGAAAGGACCATTTTTTATAACAAAAGGACTATAATCGAGAAATTAAAAAGATAAAGGACTAAATCTGGACTCAAACAAAGTTACAGGACCATTTTTTATATTTTCTCTGATACCTTTGGAATTCATCTAACTCATCCAATAGTGTCCCAAAGCTTGGTGTAGACGGGGCGTAGCTCAAACCACAATCTCAAATCTCTCACCTCCACAACTAATCAATTGATCATAGAAGACAATCACTGTTTCCAAATTATAATTCCACCTGCTTTCGCCATGTCCAGTCCAATTGTAAAAAAATGGAGCAAAAATTAACCTCACAAAATGAGTTTTAACCTCATCAGTGATAAAAAATCTCCTGTTATAGTACTTTTTGTCTGAACAAGGACATTTAATTCGACCATAACTGTCTGTGCAATATGGTTTACTATAGGCAAATGTAATAAACTCATCAAGTTTCTCGCAAAATTCAGAGTTCATCATTCCTTGTAACAAAAAAGGCATTTGAGACATCCAACGACGATCACGGAGTTCCATCTGATACAAATTAAAAATACATCATATTTAAATTATAAAAAAAATCGGCAGAATTTTGATAATAAACAAAGATATCCAATTTTTTAAAATAAAAAGTCCACTATAATCACTTCTCAATTACAATAATTATTCAAATTATCAATTCTAATACATTCATATTATAAATTCTAATACATATAAATTCAAGAACATTTACCAAACATATATAATACACAAAATTAAGAATTAAACGGTAAATTGTAAAAAATTACGGTGAATTAGAAGCAACGAGCACAATATTATAATAGACCCGCACAATTGCCACCAACACATTAAAACAACGCTTGTTTGAATTTAGGAGGTTTTTGGGGGGGAGAAATTGGGTTTTTGCCCTGAACAAACTAAAGAAAAAAGGGTCAGAATCTGTTCTATAATCGTGTTTTAGCGACCACCATATTTAATTTAGCGACCGCCTGCAAAATAATAAAATTGAATCAGGCAATAATTACGCAACAATCCAAACCAAATTCGATGATTAAGGACCGCCTAGGCAGTCTCAAATTTAATATTTAATTTTACGACCGTCTAAGGCGGACGCTATTATTTAAAAACAAACCGGGTCATCACTTTCTGAATGCCCGCTTCGGTTTCAAAGACTTGCGACCGCCTAAATGCGGTCGCAAAATTGTCAAATAATTACTTAGCGCCGTTTTATGGCGGTCGCAAAATTTTTAATGGAATTAGCGACCGTCGGCGGTCGCTAATCAATCGCAAAAATTACAAACTTTACCAAAATGTAGAAATGATCGTAAAGGCGGTCGCTAAACCTATTTTTGCGACCACTGTTCAGGCGGTCGCTGAACAGCTCTTATTTTGTAGTGTTTGTAATAACCTTGACAATGACATTTCAACAATAATTAGTAGATGAAAGTTAAAAAATTTAGAGTTATTCTTGTACGAGATCGTTTCATGATTTGAGACAACTAAATGAGATATGAATGTGACATAACTCAGTATCACATTAGTAGGGGATATATGTTAATTTATGTAGTCTCATTTCGTGAGATGGTCTCACATAAGTTTTTGCCAAAAATTTATGTTTTAAAAATATCTTGTCCCACCAGAAATATAAAGAAAAAAAAAAACCTATTGATACATTCTAAACATCATATTTTCATAACAACACACAAATTTTTCTATCTTTCAAATTAATACAATTTATTTTAGATTAGTACATTTATTTCATCTTCTGCATTCTTGCTTTATATACTCTTGTTCCGCCACACACAGCTGAAGATGTCAACTCCATACACATCTGGAGACAAAGACAAAGTCAGACTTTGCTTCACATCACGTATTTTTGTTTTTCTTTTCAATTTCTGTTAATTTTATATTATATATATATATATATCTTCTTTTTTCTTGTTTGTGCATGTGGTTTTTTTTTTTTGTTTAAACTCATGTGCGTTGTATTTATATAAATGGCAACAAAATCTCAATTTTTATATGCTCTTTAATAATGCAAAATGTTTTGCAAAAATAAGAGATCTGTACATACTTATTTAAATTGTTTATGATATAGCAATTAAAATCCCTTTAAGATGTGATTTTTTTTTTCTCAATACTTTCAAAATTAAACGTGAATCAGTAGAACTTTAACTATATATGCGAATTAGTTAGAATTCTAACTCTGAGACAATGTGATTAAATTGTCAATAATTAGATTTTTGGACTGATTCTCATTTTCATTGTAACATTCTTTAGTTATATGATAAAAATATATGTATTAAAAATTCATTTTCATCTTTAATGACTATTATTTTTTCCTCAAAATGACCCAAAATTTATACTTTTCAAATTAATCTTGAAAACATCTTAATTGATATAAATTTTGGTCCCAAAATTGGCAAAGTTTGAAGCGACAATATTGGAGCTTTTGCAAAATAAAGAAAATGAGAAGTTATGAAACCAATTTTATACTTTACATGCCATAAATGTGCACTAAAATGCATCATATTTCAAATACCAATGACTTTGCGGCCAGAAATAGTCTAATTAATTAAAGAATTTTGGGACTAAATTGAAAATTTTGGGACCTTTTGCCTAAAATAAAATAAAGTTAAACACTATAAATTGTTCTAAAGATTGCGCTGGAAAATTTTAAAAGTGTCACTTCCGCGCTAGAGCTTGCTTCTTTGAGTCTTCCTTTTCTGCAATAATAATATTCAAATCATTGATCTTTGAAGCACTAATTTCGCCAAATTAGGGCCACAATTTGACGGTGATGAAAACGACAATGGAATTTCTTGGAAATTTTTAAATTTAATTTACAGATTCAATATGTCATATCTTGAAAAAGGACACGTAATCCAAAAATACTTCCATTTTTATCCCATAACTTTGATACTTTTTATTTTGGTCCCATAATTATTTATCTTTTTAATTTAGTCTCATAACAATTCAAATTTATCCAAATAATTCTCAAATGACCAGAATATAGTGAAATATGAACAAAACGACATTTATTGTAATTTTGGGCCATTTAGTGAAATATGAACAAAATGACATCTTATTTCCAAATTGCAGGATGGAGACAAAGACTATTACAGAGTCTGTAAAGACACAAGAGTACAAAAACTAGTACAATATTTTTCTACGAAAAGGGGTATTGAATATACAACTGCAATTTTTCCTCTTTGATGGCAAACACATTCCTTCTGATGGGACTGTTTGTGAGATAATTAATTTAAGAACAGTGTTTTTACAAAATTTAGATAGACAAACTTACCAATTATATCCCTTACTATATACTTCATCCGTCCATTAAAAGCACGTTCACTTGTATTCTTTTCGTGAACCAAACTTGCTTTATTTGTCAATATGTTATACAACAACCAGTTTATCATCACCCTCTACAATTAACCATCACCTATTTACATGCCTGCCATTAATTTTATATTTACAGATAATTATTTTATTAATAAATGAAGGGATTATAGTTTTATATGCCCAATAAGTTGACACCAATTTGATTTTGGTCCCAACCAATTGCTTATTTTGATTTTGGTCCTATAAATTTAAAAATATTTTGAAATTGGTCCTATTACCTGTAATAGCAGGTTACACATCTTTGTTTGACTTTTTATTACAAGTGGCATTGATAATTGAATCTTAATGTCTGGGGCAATAATTATTTAAATAATTACTTATAATTATTTTTTAAAAATTTAAATTATCAAAAATTGTTAAAAAAAATTCAGAATATATAAATAAAATAATCGCATTATTATACTATTATCTAAAAATTAAATCGGCAACATGTGCTTTGTTAATAATAATATATAAATAAAATAATCTCAATATTAATTAAGAATTATAATTAGAAATTTACTACTTATATTTAAAATTTTGAAATTTATAAAATACTAAACAAAGATAATATATTACTCCTTAAGGGCAATAATTTTATTCTTAACGAAATGGACGTGACTTTAAATATATATATATATAATAAAAATGTAAAATTCATTTATAAATAAAATAATTATTTTTGGAGATAATAATAAAATAATATTTTTTTATAAAGTAAATGAGAATAGATTTTTTAAAAAATATAAATACGGATTGGGTATAATTGTAAAAATCAGATTTGTTTACATTTGAAAACTTATGATTTAATTCATAAATAGCTAAAAACTCATGTGGGTACGTCTTTCTTTGATGACACATTAGTTAATGCATGGTTTAGAATTTTTTTAATCGGAAGAAGAATTTTTTAAATTGGAAATATATAGTAATTATAATATGGTTAAAGAGATTAAAAATATATATATAATATTATTTTTCTAAATATGATAATATATCATTATTGTATTTTATTACTCTCTTTTCATCTTATAATCCTCCTCCTCAACTATATAAATAATAAAATATATTAAGTTAATTCCTTGCTTATTTATTTATTTATTTTTAGTATTATTTATTAATCAAGTATTATTTCTAAAAATTTATTTATTTTTGTATTATTTATTAAGTTAATTCTTTTATTATTTATTTTTTAACTTAATTTATGTTATTTAATAAATAAATTCTTTTATTAAGTTAATTTATAAAAAATACTAAATACATAAATTTAATAACTTAATTAAAAATTGTTAAACAAATAAATAATAAAAGAATTAACTTAATAAAAAATCAAATAAATTAAAAAATGTTAAACAAACAAACCAATAAATAATAAAATATATTAAGTTAATTCTTTTGTTATTTATTTGTTTAACATTTTTTAATTATTTAATTTTTTAAATCAACTAATTATTTTTCTATAGCTTATTTGTATTACATTTTTTATTTGAAATTAGTATTTTTTATAAATTTAAAATTTTAAATATAAATAGTAAATTTCTAAAAATAATTCTTGATTAATATTGAGATTTTTTTTTTATATATTATTATTATCAAAGAACATGTTGCCGGGCTAACTTTTAAAATCTGATCTAATTTGAAAATATTTTGATTTTTTTAACAATTTTTTATATTTTGAATTTTTTAAAAATAATTGTAAGAAATTATTTAAATAAATATTGCCCCACAGATATTAAGACTCAATCATCAATGCCACTCATAATAAAAAGTCAAACAAATAATTATATAATCATTGACCGGTTGTGCAACCTGCTATCACATGTAATAGGACCAATTTCAAAGTATTTTTAAATTTATAGGACCAAAATCAAAATGAGCAATTGATTGGGACCAAAATCAAATTGGTGTCAACTTATTGGGCTTATAAAACTATAATCCCATAATTGAATCTCATAAAATCCTAATTTTTTTCTATTTTATCTAATTTTCTCTTAAAACTTGTGTCCAACTCTTTCATGGACGGAGGAGTAGTAAATAATATTTCGTCTGACATTCGTGTTTTTGAGTTTGAGTCTTTGTCTTGTTTAAAACATAAAGCATGGAAACATCAATTATATATACTTTTAATTGAGTCTCTTTCTCATGTTCAAAACGTAAATTATGAAAATATCAATAATATTTTTAATGTGTTAGATCATTTTTAATTATAAACAAAGTTTGTGTACCAGGAAATCTAAAAGGTATCACTCCAAATATCGGGTTTAAATCCCAACATTGCCAATAACTTGTCTTCATTTTAAATTAAAGAGCAATAAAAAAAAATTAAAGATTTGAAAGTCCTATAACTTATTTTCATTTTGAATTTAGTCCACATGAATTATATATTTTGATATTGATCCTGTAAATTTGAAAATATTTTAATTTTGTTTCTATAAGTTTGTAAAAGATCCAAAATAAAAAATATTTTTAAACTTACAAGATCAATACCAAAACATATAATTCAAGTGGATAAAGTTTAAATTCGTGACAAGTTGTAGGACCTAGAAAATTTTAATTTTAAAAAAACTCGATTGTTTTTCAAGGTATTTGTTTGGTTCTATATTAATTGATTTGAGTGCGTAAGTAATTTGATGTTCTGGTGTTATATTAGGTTGGTCTTAAAGATCAAGACGAAATTGATATGATGATCCATCAAACCGGGGGATAGACCACAACATTTTATGAACGCGTATTTCTCTTGAAATTTGAAAATTTTACATTTAAATTAGAAATTTAGAGATATATTTGTTTTGTTGTCGTGTACTTCCTTTATTTATTTATTTTTCTTAAGTATTTGTTTTTGGCAAATTGTTATAAGAATGATTCATATGTATAATGTGGATCTTGTTTATGATGAAATTGATCTGAAATCAATACTCTTTTACCCTTGGTAAAATAACTAATAATTCTTTTAGTGAAAGCTAGTGTCTTTCCAAACTGATATCCTTAAGGGAAATAATTAATTCGCTTTAAACTATTTTAAAAGTTTAAAGTACCAAATATTTGATTAAGTGCATCAAGAATTATATAAAATTTGATTAGAGATATTATATTATTATTTGAGGTCCAAATTTCTAAAATTCATGTGTGTATGCCAACATGGTATACTTTCACACTCAGACGTGACATGTCATTGATTGCCGATCGAAAATTAAATATATGTAACGAGTTAAAATTCTTTAAAAGAATGGACTTTTAATAATAATTGTGAAGTCCATGATTAACTTGAAAGTTGAGGAAAAAAATTGTGCATTTATATAACATTAACCCATTTTAGAATTTAATGTTAGGGTTATACTAGAAAGTATACTTTTACTTTGTATAACTAAACTAAATCTTTGAGCTTTATCAGAAATATATCTTTTATCACTGTGTTTTAGATATTATGAATGTTATTTATTTATTGCAATCCGTTCATATAATAGTACAAGTTACATTATAGATAAATGTGGTGATCCCTGGATAACTCACAGCAAGATCACATTATCAGTTTCTTGTAACAAGTACTAAATTTACAACCTAGATGAGATTTGAACACCCCATTGGTAAATGGTTGATGTGCAGATCCCAGATTGGCTTATCTTGACCAAGGGATTGCACTAGTGCATGATGATGCATTGAAGAGGACCTACAGAGAGGTAATTCTTCCGTACTAATTTATGGGATGAAGAATTAGACCTCAGTGGTCCTTTATTTCTAAACCTATGTCCCTTAAATAGAACTGTGTGTGATTCGTGCGTGGCACTTTATTTTGTTATGGGTAGAGAGTCAATAAGACTCATTACTTCGCATCTTGGGTGAAGCCATTGAGAACATGACAGTTGTTAAGATTTAATACAGAGGAACGTGTGCTTGGAGAGTCTTGCATGATTAGTCCCCTTGGTGGGCTCTAAACGTTCGTCATACTAAATCTTGCAAGTGAAATTTGTTTCCGGTATGATGATAAAGAAGAGTTGTCCTTACTCCAAGGTTAAGATGTTAAATTAATTAAAGCGTTCAGTGGCTTGTTTAATTAACGGACAAGAGAATCTTAAACACGGGAAATAATGACCGGGAGCCATATGATTGTAATATGGGTTAAGATGGATAGTGCAACATTAATCCTATAGTGGAGTGAGATTAATGTTAATGTGTTGAATGACATTGGGCTCAATGTTAGAATTCAAGGCCCATTAGGAGGTCCAATCTTGATTCTCCTAAAGGCCCTCAAGTAGCCCAATTAAATGTCCAACAACTGACAAGGTGTTTAAAAATAAAAGAAATATTTTGGGCCCATTTTGTGTTAATATTTCATGAGAGATTTTATGTAAATTAGATATGTATCTTGAATACAAGAATATCTAATAAAATCAAGATCTCATTGAATAAAATATAAACTGTAATTTTCGAAAATTTAGTCATGAAAAAAAATATCAAGAATTAAATATTTAGTATTCAAGATTATCAAGATTAGAATATTTGATATTCATGATAATCAAGATTTGAAATATTAGATATTCAAGATATTCAAGATCTTGTATTCTCACTATAAATATGAGATGATACAAGACTTCATGATCATAACAATCAAGCCTGTAATTTTCGAAAATTACATTTCTTTTAGGCAACAAAAATATTTTCTTCCTTGTATTGTGATTATTCATGTGGCCTCCCACCGGGTGTATGAATAAGGATAAGGGAATACTTGAGAAGGCTTTTGGGTTTATCAAGTTGAGGGTCTCAAGAAGGACGCCCTTTGATCTCAACCACCATTGCTGACAATACCATTCAAGTAAAGGATCTCAGAGGACGCCTTTGATCTCAACAGCCTTGCGAAAGCAGCTCAACAAGGACGTCTTTTGTCTCAAAAACTGACTTTTCTCCATGAGGTATAATTCACTAAATCCCTTAGTTCCGCATGTTTAGGGCTTTACTTGATATTATATGTTCATATGTTTTGCATGCAAAGACTGTTGTTGTGTATACAATTATTTGATTTAATTATGTTTAAATCATGATATTAATTGTGGGCTTAAATTTGTATTTAGCGTAAATCCCGAATAGACCCGCGTTAAATTCCCCAACAACTGGTATCAGAGGCGGTTTCTGGCTCTATACGTTAAATTGTAATTTAAGTGTTTAATATTAAATTTGAAAATTGGATAGCAGAATTGCTAGATTTTTTTTGCAGGTATCCAATTGTCATGGTATTTAATATTTTTTTATGCATGCATGTATGATGATGCGTTTTAAAATCTGATTCATTCGGATCGTTTTTCCCGTGAGAAAATCTACGGGTAGACTAGAATATTTTTTTTGTAATAGACTAGTCTAGACGATAGGTTTATTTATTTTTTGTAAATAAATTGTAACCGATATCGAAGACGAAAATGGAGATTTTAAAGCCCGGAGACAAAGTTGATGAAATTTTGTTGCGGTCGAGTGGGAGCTTAATCGAGACGGATGATAAAGCTTGAAGACTAACGGTGATTACGATATCTCGTAGTCAAAATGAGAAATTAAACCATGACAATTGGATATAACGTGCCAATTTATTTAATTTGTTTTGATGCATGCTTTATTTATTTAATTTGATTAAATATTTGATTGCATGAATATCGTGATGAAAAATCTCAACTCCGAAAATTACTAAGTATGTTTTAAATATAATTCGGTATTTTATTCTAGATAATAAAATTGAATTATTTGGCCTCCATGATTTATTTGTTTGTGAAGTCTTTTGGCTATGCATTGGCAAGCGCCTCTCTCCCTATCGGATAGGCCAAAAGATAAGTTCACATGAACAAATTCCCAAAAGGATGATTGTGGATTATTATTAGTGGCGGTATTGACCCTCCCATCGAGTGGCTTATTTAAAACGAAGTGATAATCCTGTATTTAATCATGGTTAATACTTAGGTGTAAAATTGGCATTTTATTACTTCTCATCGGAGTCCCTACCGATTTTATATGGTAAAGTGGGAGACGACAATTAATTTTTTAAATTAAAAGTTTGTAACTGTTCATGTTTGTAACTTGCTTAAATGTGTTTGCGTAAACGTCCACACTCATCGTGACTTATGTGAACTATTTTGAGATGTCGGCCGATTTATGCTATGTAATTTTTTTGAGATTTTAATACAAAGCTTGATCGAAATTTGTGATAATCTTTACGAATCGATGTATGTATTGATGCAATGTATGTTTTATTTCAGTTCAACATGTCGTCTCCTTTTAATCCACTGTTTACGATACTTAAAGATAACAAATTGGAAGGTGAAAACTATGTTGATTGGAAACGTCACTTATTTATTGTCCTAACCGCACAACAACACAAATGAGTTCTTGACACACCAAAGCCCCCTACGCCTACGGATGATGCGGATATTGCCGAAAGGGAATATCATAGGGAGTGGATGAAATCCGATGAATGGCTAGGTGTACCATCTTGGCTTCAATGTCAGATGTGTTGTAACACCAACACCAAGACATGGAATCCGCTTCTGATATGATGCTAAACCTTAAGGAGATGTTCGCTCATCAGAATCGTACGGCTAGGCAAATCACCATGCGAGACATGTTATCGTTGAAAATGGTGGAGGGAACGCCCGTAAGGGATCACGTTCTCAAGATGATGGGCTACCTCAACAAGTTAGAGGTACTTGGAGCGGAATATGATGCGGAAACGCAAGTTGATTTCATTCTCCACTCTCTACCGAAAAGCTTTGAGCAGTTCCAACTTAACTATATGATGAATAATCAAGAGTTCACGTTGGCACAGCTCTTGCAAGCTTTGGTATCGGCAGAAACACTAATGGGGCACCAAACTCAAATCTTGGTGGCGAGCGGTCCGACTTCTTCTGCACCGTAAGGTGGGAAGAAGAAGAAGAAGACCAAAGGCCCGAACTAAGCTAAGAGTAAGGTGACTAATGAGGGAGGGGTCAAGAAAGCTACCAAAGGGAAGTGTTTCAACTGCGGTGAGAAAAGACATTGGATGACGGCCTGTCCCAAGCCAAAGAAGGCCGGGAAGAAAGGTAATTCTCTTGCACTTGTTGAAACTTGTTTAGCGGCGTATGTTTCCCATTCGTGGGTAGTGGATACGGGAACCACTGATCATGTATGTTTCATTTTACAGGGGTTCCGAAAAACCCGACAACTTAGTGCGAATGAGATCCTCATCACATTGGGCGATGCTACGAGGGTAGCGGCTATCGCAGTGGGAGACGTGCACCTATTTTTTGAAGATAGAGTGTTAGTTTTAAAGGATGTTCTTTATGTTCCCAGTTTTAGGAAGAATTTAATTTCGGTTTTCTAAATTGTACGTTGATGGATACTCAATTTCTTTTAATAATATGGTTGTTATTTTTCAAAACGATGAGTTCATCTGTTCGGGAACATTAGTGAATAATCTTTATACTATTAAAAGTGCACACCACACGCAAAAAGTTTCTTATAACACATCGACTATTTCCAAGAAAAAAAAATTTCTTCAACCGTGAACGAAACACTTCTATGGCATCTAAGACTTGGTCATATTAATCTAAAGAGAATTCAAAGGTTGGTGGCGGACGGCTCGTTGGAGTCTCTCCATGTTGAGCCGTTTCCAATGTGTGAATCTTGTTTAGAGGGGAAAATGACCAAGAGGGCCAAGGGGAATAGAGCTAGTGAAGTGTTGGAAATCGTTCACACTGACGTATGTGGGCCAATGTCGGTTCAAGTTAGAGGAGATTTTGAGTATTTCGTATCTTTTACGGATGATTGCTCAAGATATGGGTACGTTTACTGTTAGCCAAAATCGTGATGATTTCCACGCAAGTGAACGTGGTCGTTGTTGTCGTGGCAAGTTAGCCAAGTTAAATATCAAACACAGGGAAACGATGCGATATCAAGCTAGTATTGAATGTCTACAAAGGCTAATAGCTAGGAAAGCAAGAAAACCATCAATGATTCTATCTACTATTGCAAAGCAAAGTAAATCCTAACTATCACCTCAAGGAAGTGAGCAAGAGTGAAGTGTACATGGAAGTAATCCTACTATGGTTCCTTTAGTGTCCTATCCATCCTAGCATTCAAAAGATCTCTTGGTGTATTAATCAAGCCAACTAGTGTCTAGATCTCTCTACAACACAAGGTAAGGGCTCTATTGGATGTCTAGATCTCTCTACAATTTCCAACACTCCAATTAAGAGGTCTTAGGCTAATATGCAATTCTTATTGGTCATACAAGCCAAATATCAAACACTTGGTATGCATAAAGTTCTTGTAGCTCAATTCTCACTTCATTGCTAAAACATATAAGCCATACAATTAAATTAAACATCCCAAGCATTCATACAAGTCATTAATAAGAGAACTAATCCAACAAGATCACTAATTCATGCATAGGATTAACAAGAGACTAAATTCACCATAGTAATCATACAACCATGCAATAAGGATATTAGCCCATGGCTAATTGGAAATGAAAATCAATAATTAACATTCTAAACATCATGAATATGAATTAAAACAAGAGAATTAAAGGAAATATTACCATATGTAGATGAATTGAAAATACAAGCATCAAACCTTGAAAAGCTATCTCTAAATCCGGAATGCAAACTACAAAACTGAACTGTAGAAACGTAGCTTGAATCGAGAGAAGAACGTAGGAATAAACAGATCTAAAATCCGACGGATGGATCAAAAGTTATGACAGAAAGAAAATTGAATCTAACTAAGAACCCACTAAGTAACTACCTAATTCTCTCTCTAAACTAATCTAAGAACTTGGAATAATGAAGATGATGCCTATGAGAATCTGATCCTTGAGTATTTATAGTGCCCACAATGCTTGGTCCAAAGTGCCCTTCATTAATTGCGCGAAAGTACTTAAATAGCCCTAAAAATTCGAGTATTCTGAACTGCTGTCGACCAAGAACTGTAGGATTGTCGACCTCTTGGTCGACAGCTTGGTCGACACGGGTGTTTTTTGTCGCGTAAGAGCTGGCCGTCTATCGTCCGAGCTGGTCGGCAGCTTGGTCGCTCGGAGGCTTTCTTTCCAGGGGTTCCGGTCGCACGAAGGCTGCCTAGCACAAGTGTATGTGCTGTCGACCAAGACACTTAGTGTCGGTCGATGCGCGACTTCCTCATTTTTGTCATATCTTGAGTTCTAGGACTCCGATTGACTCGATTCTTTTTGCATTGCGACCCTCTCTTCAAGATCTTCAACATGGGACATCAATTGCACCATTTGGATAAACTCCAGAATTTCAGACTTTTCTCAAACTTGCTCGTTTTTCACCGATTTTGCTCGTTTTCACTACAAAACATAATTTTCTAACCAAAAAGGGTTAAATGCACAAAGTATCGCATAATAGGGTCAAATATGAACATAATATCACTAAAAGCATATAGAAATGAGTGCTAAAAGCATGCAATTATGACCCTAATCATACCCCCAAACTAGATTTTTTCTCGTCCTCGAGCAACGAAGCGATAAGATAGGGGAATAATTGTATATATGAAGCATCAAGCACAAGATCAAATGCCATAGAATCATAGCTCAATATCAAACAAGTCTAAAATGCAATTTCATGAAATCAACAATCAAAATCGAATCAATGAACAGATTGTCAAATCAACAAGTCATGATCCTCACATAGAAGTGTATAGCTCATCTCTCAAGTGTTTGAGGTTCTCTCAATCTTCACACAATGATACAAATTCTACCATGTTGGTCCCAAAGGCAGGTTTTTAGGAAGAATACACTTGAACAAGTCTAGAAGGGGGGGTTGAATAGACTTGTAAGGATTCAAAAAACCTTTTTCAAATTTACTGATTTATTCAGAAAATCAGCAGACTACTTGAGGTAGTCAGAATTTTGAAAATAGTGCGCTGTGTACAGTGCGGAAACATTTTTAATGAAAATTTGTTTTTAAGTGATGTGCACAGATAAAAACAGAAAGAAATACGAAGAGACACAGGGGTTTATAGTGGTTCGGACCAACTATCCTACATCCACTCTCCTCAATCCAACTTGGACTTGAGGGGCTCTCCACTAACTCACTTACTCACTTACTTACACAGTTTTGAGAGTACAACTCTCTTTACAACTTGTCAATGCTATAATTGCAATTGACTTCTCACAGCTTCTACAAAGCTTTTACAAAGGATAAGTATGGATGGTGTTTTTTAGCGTAAGTGATAAAACTGACAGAGTATTGGCTAGCTTAATGTGCGTGTGAATCCAATACAGAAATTATCACAATTACTCTAATTTATAGGATCAAATAACTAGCCGTTGGAATGGACTAGAAATCTGAGATCCTATAATCTCGTATTCAATCAATCATTGTGATTGATTGAATTTCCTTCTTGATTCCCGTCAGTCTTTGCGATCTTCAATCAATCAAGTTTGTCCCCTTGATTGATTGATCTTCTATTCTGGGAATCTTCCTTTTATGTCGCAAGTTAACCCTTCAAATTGATTCCGAAGAATCTGGGCTGAGCACAGGACCTCAGCTGATCTGTCTCTTCAGCTGGTGTATAAGTCTGCTGATACTTGGACCTCAGCTGATGTGCAAGTCTGCTGGTGTGCACCTCAGCTGGTCTTCTTGACTTCGTCTGAATAAGTCTTTTATCCATGGTCCTTATCTTGTCTGCGACGTGCTCTCAGCTGATCAGCTAATCTTCTGATATCAGCTGATCTGCTCTTCAGCTTATTGGCTGATGTAAACTTCTCTGATGATCTGCTTTCGATGCTCCAGTGTCAGCTGATTAAATCTTCTGTCTTCTAAAATCGGCTAAGTCCACAAGGTCTCAGCTGATCTTCTCTTCTATGAAAGCTTCGGATCTTCTAGGCAGCAAGGTTGGTTCCCCCTTACTCGAACCTATCTAATCCTAACTACTCATCAGCTGATTAACATGTTCAGCTGGTCCTATTACAAGCTGATTTGTTTTATATCATCAAAACATCTAACACAGATATCCTAACATACCATAAGCTTGGCTCAAGTCTCAAATTCTCCACCACTTGAAATGACAAATCATTCACACATCAATGAGGACTTTCATAAGGTTGTAATGTTGGCTCTTTGGTAGGGAAGGATAGATATGGATAAGAGTGACTAAGTATGATTAGTAAAGCATAGAAGGAATCAAGTAATAGTCATTCACATCTTCATGCAATTGTGCACATTCTTCATGCTCTTCAAAATCACACTTTCAAGATCATTCTTCCCTTCCTTTGCAATTAATTGCCATACTCACAACAAAGGTCAACTTGACCATATTTTCAATAAAAGTCAACTTTTTCTCATGCTTTGCAAGCACTTGCCTTTTTCAAAAAAATTCAATCCATGCATAGAATTCTTCATATCTTCCACTTTAGGCCACCATGTTCTTCATCATGTCACCAATCTTCCTTCCTTCTTTTCACTCTACTAATCATAGGGACAAGAGAGTTCCAAAAAGGAAGGAAAATGGCTTAAAGTGTGGTTAGCCAAAGGAAAGGTCTATAGGCACAAAATGGTAAGCAATTGATATCAATATCAATGGTAGGCTCATAGGGCAAAGTAGCTCAATATAGATCAAAGATGGCCTCAAATCATATCATGTGAAATAAATGTCTAATGTAGCCTCAAACAAGACTAAAGCCAAGTTCTAGAGTATAATGCACATGTGTGGAACTCACATCAAAGAAATATCATCCGTTCAAGATTGACACGGGCATAAATGGCTCAAAACCTCACATGTATAGGTTGATCATGACTCATCTCATATAAAAAATGCTCATATCATCAAAATCTCAAGTATCATCTAATCCATAGCACAAAAGACAAGATAAGAATCAAGCCATAACTCCACTACATCCAACATGAACTATCAACTGATCCACACAACCATAAACATATCACATGCCTCATAGCTCTCAACTAGCAACAATATGACAATAATCAACAAGCAAAAACAAGGCATCACATAAGCATATGGTCTAAAAACATCATAGAAGCACTAAAGATCAACCTAAGCATAACATTGCAATGAGATTTGCGAAACGAAGACACCCCCCAAACTTTTTTGGACCAAGGGTCTAAAAAGTTTGGCAACGAGTGGAGAAAAGATCATACAATGCTCAAATCAAAGCACAATACCACAAGAATCAACAATTAATGCTCAAATAGCAATCTAAAGATCAAGCAAACTAAACCTAAAAATGGATGCACATAGGGAGAGAAGTGTAAAGACATACCTTGAGTTGGGATTAAGAATAGGAGAGTGAATTGCCACTTACGCGAAAATGTCCTTCTTGGCCAAGTAGGAAGAGAAATCTCCTCAAGACATCCTTTCTATAGCTCACAAATCACATCAATTATCATTGCAAATCAAAATTTGAAGAACGAACACACCCCCCCCAAACTTTTTCGGATTAAGGATCCTAAAAGTTTGGCAAAGAGTGATCAAAGTAAGATTTGCAATAAATTAATGAACCAATAAAAGCATATACAATCTCAACTAAACCAAGAAATCACCATATATACCAAGAGACAACACCCCCAAACTAGGGTAAATCACATGCGCCAACCAAGGTAAGAGAACACACTACCTCATATAAAGCAAATCAAAACAAATAACACTATCTAAACTACAAAGCAAATCTAATAAAGCAAAAAAATTTTAAGGATGGGTTGCCTCCCATCTAGCGCTTGGATTTAACGTCCCCTAGCCGGATGACACCAATGTTAGCTAAATGGTCAAGGATATTTGTCTTCCTTGCCATCCAACTCTAATCTCAAAGCATCATGATTAAGAAAGCACGTAGGATTTCTACCCCATACCCCTACTTTCCTTATCAATTTATACTTGTAAGCACATGCATATTCTTCTTCATTTCTTCTCAAACCAATCCACCCCCATCTCTTACTATCAAAAATTTTCAAAAGGATTTTCAATTCAATCTTATCATTGATCAACTCTAGAGGCAAGATAAATTCACAATGAACAACTTTATCAATTAAAGCACAAGTGGAAGAGTCTAAGGGTTTAGAAATGCTTATTTCAATTGTAGGCTCCTCTTCCACTTTATTTGGTAGTTCTTTTTCCATGAAGCTCATATCCATAAGTGGGCATTCATCTTCCTTTTCATGTTCTTTCTCCATTCCTCCTTTGGAATATTCTCTTTCCTTATCCTCCACTTCTCGTTCTTGATTCCTATCAATATATACAAAGGAAGTATCATATTCATTATCATCATAAAGAGGATTAATATCATACTCAATATAATTGTAACAAGGATTCATAAAGCTCTTAAAATCGAAAGTATTTTGAGCATGAGTAAATTTGATCTCTTCAAAATCATCTTTAGCTTCTTCATCCTCTTCACTTTCATCAATTTCTTCTTTTTCCTCCTCCTTTACACACTCTTCTCTTTCTTCTTCTTCTAGTCCAACCTTCTTTTCTTCTTCATTCCTAATCAATATAGCATGAGGAAATTTGTAAGCAATATCATCATCAATAATAGGAATTTCACAGTCAATGTAAGATTGAGAAGGTTCAATAGATATTTTAGCTCCAATACAATCTAGAATAGAAAGGGATTTAATCATCTCATGATGATGATAATCTTCATCTTCCACATGCCCTCCTTCTACCATTCTTTCCACTTCCCCTTTTTCTTTATTATTACCCCCATTTTCCTCCTCATAATCGACTTGAATGCTCAATTGCTCCAATTGGAACTCCAAATTAGTGATTTGATGACTTTGAGACATGAATATTTCATCAAACTTCTTGTTTGTCTCCTCATAGTCCCTTTTTCCATTCCATTCTCATTTCTATCGATTTCTTGAGGATTTGAGCTAACATATCTTCCACATAGCTTGAAGAAGTGTCCTCTTGATGGAAAGTCATAGGAAGGTATGAAGTGTAGGAGCATGTATAATCATGATGAGAGTAGGAATCTTGATATGATATTTCGCACATCTCATGGGCTTGTTGGGTCAATTGCCCCAATTGGAGCTCTAAGCTCTTGATTTGTTCTCCTTGAGTTTGGAAAAGTCTATCAAACTTCCTATTTGTCTCTTTAAAACTCCTTTTATTCTCCCTTTGAATTTCTTCAAGTTGAGTGAGGATGTAGACTAGAGTATCATCAAGGTGGCTTGGAGGAGTTTCTTGATGATGGCAATGCATAGGACAGGGTAAAGTGTTGGAATGTGGATCCTCATAGGAGTAGGAATCTTGAGATGTATATGATTAAGAAGGATAAAAAACTTCTTGTGGAGGTGGTGGAATTTGGGTTTGGTTCCATAACATCACCATCACGTGCTTCATACACTCTTCTAACATGGAGATTTTATAGAAATTGGTTAGGGTTTTAAATGGGTAGAGTTGATAAAGGTATGGATTAGGAGATGATATATTTTATGGAGAATACGAGTAACGGTTGTATTCTCCCATCTTCAATCAAGTGCACTCCTGCAAAAATAAGCAAGTATCAACACTCACCAAGAATAGTCAAAGAAAACAAGAAAAACAAAGAAAAGAAATGTAAACAAACATCAACTAGCTTGACAAAGTGACCGTTTCCCCGGCAACGATGCCAAAAACTTATTTGCCAAAATCATGATGATTTCCACGCAGGTGAACGTGGTCGTTGTTGTCGTGACAAGTTAACCAAGTTAAATATCGAACACAGGGAAACGATGCGATATCAAGCTAGTATTGAATGTCTACAAAGGCTAATAGCTAGGAAAGCAAGAAAACCATCAAGGATTCTATCTACTATTGCAAAGCAAAGTAAATCCTAACTATCACCTCAAGGAAGTGAGCAAGAGTGAAGTGTACAAGGAAGTAATCCTACTATGGTTCCTTTAGTGTCCTATCCATCCTAGCATTCAAAAGATCTCTTGGTGTATTAATCAAGCCAACTAGTGTCTAGATCTCTCTACAACACAAGGTAAGGGCTCTATTGGATGTTTAGATCTCTCTACAACTTCCAACACTCCAATTAAGGGGTCTTAGGCTAATATGCAATTCTCATTGGTCATACAAGCTAAATATCAAACACTTGGTGTGCATAAAGTTCTTATAGCTCAATTCTCACTTCATTGCTAAAACATATAAGCAATACAATCCAATTAAACATCCCAAGCATTCATAAAAGTCATTAATAAGAGAACTAATCCAACAAGATCACTAATTCATGCATAGGATTAACAAGAGACTAAATTCACCATAGTAATCATACAACCATGCAACAAGGATATTAGCCCATGGCTAATTGGAAATGAAAATCAACAATTAACATTCTAAACATCATGAATATGAATTAAAACAAGAGAATTAAAGGAAATCTTACCATATGTAGATGAATTGAAAATACAAGCATCAAACCTTGAAAAGCTATCTCTAAATTCGGAATGCAAACTACAAAACTGAACCGTAGAAATGTAGCTTGAATCGAGAGAAGAACGTAGGAACAAACGGATCTAAAATCCAACGGACGGATCAAAACTTATGATAGAAAGAAAATTGAATCTAACTAAGAACCCACTAAGTAACTACCTAATTTTCTCTCTAAACTAATCAAAGAACTTGTAATAATGAAGATGATGCCTTTGAGAATCTGATCCTTGAGTATTTATAGTGCCCATAATGCTTGGTCCAAAGTGCCCTTCATTAATTGCGCGAAAGTACGTAAATAGCCCTGAAAATCCGAGTATTTTGAACTGCTGTCGACCAAGAACTGTAGGATTGTCGACTTCTTGGTCGACAGCTTGGTCAACACGGGCATTTTTTATCGCACAAGAGCTGGTCGTCTGTCGTCCGAGCTGGTCGACAGCTTAGTCTCTCGGAGGCTTTCTTTCCAGGGGTTCCGGTCGCGCGAAGGCTACCTAGCACAAGTGTATGTGCTGTCGATCAAGACACTTAGTGTCGGTCGAAGCGTGACTTCCTCATTTTTGTCAATTGCACCATTTGGCTAAACTTCATAATTTCAGACTTTTCTCAAACTTGCTCGTTTTTCACCGGTTTTGCTCGTTTTTACTACAAAACATAATTTTCTAACCAAAAAGAGTTAAATGCACAAAGTATCGCATAATAGGATCAAATATGAACATAATATCACCAAAATCATACAGAAATGAATGCTAAAAACATGCAATTATGACCCTAATCATTTACCGTATGCGGCGCAAATCAGAAACCTTTGATAAATTCAAAGAGTTCAAAACTGAGGCCGAGAAACGTAGGGGAAAGAGTATCAAGTTCCTACAATCGGATCGTGGGGGCGAATACCTCAACAATGAATTTTTGACCTACTTGTCAAGTGAAGGGATTGTATCCCAATTGACCGCACCCGGTACCTCTCAACAAAATGGGGTTATGGAACGAAGAAATAGAACTATTTTAGAAATGATCAGATCCATGATGAGTTATTCGGAGTTACCCAAGTCATTTTGGGGATATGCCTTGGAAACAACGGCTCACATTCTAAACTTGGTGCTATCCAAATCGGTTCCTAAAACTCCCACAGAATTGTGGACCGGGCGTATGCCAAGTTTGAGACACATAAGGATTTGGGGTGTCTGGCATATGTGTTGGATAAGGAAGCCAGAAAATTGGATCCACGTTCGGAATTGAGGTTGTTTGTAGGATACCCTAGAGGAACGAAAGGGGGTATGTTCTATAGTCCTAAGTACCAAAGAATCGTAATTAGTATGCATTCTAAGTTCTTGGAAGAAGAGTATGTGAACAATAGAAAGCCCAAAAGTGAGATTACCTTAGATGAAATAAGAGGGCCTAATCCTATACCAAAGGTACAAGTTGATGTACCACGCGACACACCAACACAACCGGAGCCTCGTCGTAGTGGGAGGAATGTGAGACAACCCGAGAGATACATGTTCGAGGGAGAGTCGTCAGACTTGGTCCCCGGGAAAATGAATTAGACCCATGGACATACAACAAAGCACTCCAAGATAAGGATGCAGATTCTTGGCAAACAGCAATGAAAGCCGAGATAGGGTCTATGCAAATTGATGTCAAGACATCTTTCCTTAATGGAAGTCTTGAAGAAGGAATCTATATGTATCAACCCGAAGGCATTATTGAAAAAGGCCAAGAACACCTTGTATGCAAGCTTAAGAGGTCTATCTACAGACTTAAGCAAGCATCGCGAGCTTGGAATCAATATTTTGATCAAGTAATAAAATCTTATGGTTTTGATCAAAATGAGTTTGAGAGTTGTGTGTACAAGAAATGTGTCGGAACTGTCGTGGTATTCTTGATACTATACGTAGACGACATTTTGCTCATTGGAAACAATGTAGTGGTGTTATCAGACGTTAGGGTACGGTTGTCAAATTAATTTGATATGAAGGACTTAGGGGAAACCAGTCATGTCTTAGGGATCAAGATTACTCGAGATCGTAAGAAAAGAATGATCGGCTTATCGCAAGCTTCATACATAGACACTGTTTTGAAACGATTCAACATGCAGAATTCCAAGAAAGGTTTTGTACATTTTAGACATGGAATTCATCTATCGAAAGAAATGTGTCCGAAGACACAAGAAGAGATAGATTGCATGAAAGACATCTCATATGCTTCGGCAGTTGGAAGCCTCATGTATGCTATGCTGTGTACGAGACCGGATATCTGCTTTGCCGTGGGCATGATAGCACGATATCAAAGTAACCCCGGGAAAGAGCATTGGACGGCTGTTAAAAACATTCTGAAATATCACAAGAGAACTCGAGATAGAATGTTGGGTTATCAATCAGATAGTCTAAATCCCCGTCGGTTATTCAGTCTCGGATTTCCAATCAGATATAAATTCCATATAGATCTACCTTGGGTAATGTGTTTCATTTGGGGAAGGAGCCATGATATGGTAAAGTGTGCATCACTGATTCTACCATGAAAACCGAATAAGTTACTTCTTATGGAGCAGTGAAGGAATCGGTTTGGCTCAAGATCTTCTAAGTGGACTTGGATAAAATTCTAAATTTTTCTAGTATTGTAATGTTAGGGCAGTTGCAAATTCAAGGGAACTAAGAGTCCACAGGGCCAACAAACACATTTAAGGATATATAATCTTAGACGAGAAATCGTTAAGAGAGAAGTTGAAGAGATGGCAAAGATCGCATCGGAAGACGACCTAGTTAATCCTCATACACAGAGTCTGCCTCTATGTACATTCGAGAGACATGTGGGAGGAATGAGTGTCAAGTGTGTTGCCAATCTGCTTTGAGTATAAGTGGGAGAAATTATTAGGACATGTGTAAGACATAGATATATTGTAGTATAAGTGGGAGATTGTTAGGGTTATACTAGAAAGTATGCTTTTACTTTGTATAACTAAACTGAATCTTTGAGCTTTATCTGAAATAAATCTTTTATCACTGTGCTTTAGATAATATGAATTTTATTTATTTATTGCAATCTGTTCATATAATAGTACAAGTTACACTATAGATAAATGTGGTGATCCCCGGATAACTCACAAAAAGATCACATTATCAGTTTCTTGTAACAAGTACTAAATTCACAACCTAGATGAGATTTGAACACCCCATTGGTAAACGGTTGATGTGTAGATCCCAGATTGACTTATCTTGACCAAGGGATTGTACTAGTGCATGATTATGCCTTGAAGAGGACCTACAGAGAGGTAATTCTTCCGTACTGATTTATGGGACGAAGAATTAGACCTCAGTGGTCCTTTATTTCTAAACCTCTGTCCCTTAAACAGGACTGTGTGTGATTCGTGCGTGACACTTTATTTTGTTATGGGTAGAGAGTCAGTAAGACTCAATACTTCACATCTTGGGTGACGTCATTGAGAACATGACAGTTGCTAAGATTTAATACAGAGGAACGTGTGCTTGGAGAGTCTTGCCTGATTAGTCCCCTTGGTGGGCTCTAGACGTTCGTCATACTAAATCTTGCAAGTGGAATTTGTTTCCAGTATGATGATAAAGAAGAGTTGTCCTTACTCCAAGGTTAAGATGTTAAATTAATTAAAGCATTCAGTGGCTTGATTAATTAACGGACAAGAGAATCTTAAACACGGGAAATAATGACCGGGATCCATATGATTGTAATATGGGTTAAGATGGACAGTGCAACATTAATCCTATGGTGGAGTGAGATTAATGTTAATGGGTTGAATGACATTGAGCTCAATGTTAGAATTCAAGGCCCATTAGGAGGTCCAATCTTAATTCTTCTAAAGGCCCCTCAAGTAGCCCAATTAAATGTCCGACAATTTACAAGGTGTTTAAAAATGAAAGAAATATTTTGGGCCCATTTTGTGTTAATATTTTCAAAAATAATGATATATTAAATTCGTGAGAGATTTTATGAAAAATAGATATGTATCTTGAATACATGAATATCTAATAAAATCAAGATCTCATTGAATTAAATATAAACTGTAATTTTCGAAAATTTAGTCATGAAAAAGAATATCAAGAATTGAATATTTAGTATTCAAGATTATCAAGATTAGAATATTTGATATTCATGATAATCAAGATTTGAAATATTATATATTCAAGATATTCAAGATCTTATATTTTCACTATAAATATGAGATGATACAAGACTTCGTGATCTTAACAATCAAGCCTGTAATTACAGTTCTTTTAGGCAACAAAATTATTTTCTTCCTTGTGTTGTGTGATTAGTGTGATTGTTTGCTTGAAATTTGTGTGCTTTAAGTGTCTATTTTATATGATTTCTTGCATTTAGTTGCATTAATTTGACTAATTGAGCTAAATTGAGAAAATTTGATTACTTTATAATTTTGAGGAAAATTGAGTTGGATTAATAAAATAATTGTTACATTAATTCTTAAGTCCAACTAATTGAATTGATTAGTTTAAGAATTGATAATTGTGGCCCATTTAATTAAGTGTTTTATCAAATTGAATTGGCCCAATTGTGTGATAATTTATCGGCCCAAAGAAAATGATCAAGAATTTAATGTTCAGATGCTTGAGGTTTAAATTGGAATTGAAAGGAGCAACTGAGAGCTTAAATTGAGATGACCCGACCTTTTATTTTGACTTTGAATGTGAAATAGGCAGAGCAATACGTGGCAATTTTATGTCCATTCTTTCTACAATGGATGTTAAATTTCAGATTCAGAGAAAGAGAGGAACAACATCTTCCCCTTGCTACAGCTCATTCTCGAAAATCATCATGCCAACAACCTCTAAAAAGCCACCGTCGAAAGCACATCTCGCCGGAAAAGCTGCGTCGCCCGCTGCCCTGGTTTATTTTGCCCAGAAACTGAAGCAGCCATAGTCGGAGATGAAGTTCTTCACGCCCTTGACCGGAATTTTCGAAGAAAGTCTCTGTTTTTGCTGAAGAAGACACCTCAACCCACTGAGCCCATACCACTGGAAGCAGTAGCCATGGAACGACGCACAGCCCCTGCCTATTGCCGGAACTCGCACCTCCATCACGCCAGAATTCACAGCTACCACCGGAAATTGGAAATTTCAGTCTTGTCGCCGGAAATAGAGCAGCAGCCGCTGAAATTGATCGTCCCTGTTCTTTGCCACAACTCTCCACGCCTGAAGCTCACAAGCCGCCGTAGAAGCTCCGCTCCCTGTTCTTGCTGAAGAAGACGACGTAAGCCACGCACCGCCCACTGTCCTTCGCCGGAAAACCGACAGCCACCACATCTTCCCAGCCCCTGTTCTCTATTTTCAACCGCCGTCCTCGAAGATGTAAAGCCTCAGCCGGAAACCTTCCTCTGTTTCAAAGATTCCCAGCTTCTGAAATGTGTCGCACCCCGGAGAAGACGATGGAAAAAACGCCAAAGCCGCCGGAAAATTCGCGAGCAGTCACAACCGCATCAATAGCCGGAAGCCGAAATTGCTGTTTCTCAAAGCCAAATCTGGAAATTGAAGTCGAAGCCACGTGTGCGAAGAACTGAAGAAGCGTTGCTGAGATGATAAAGTGCGTAGCACTTTTAAAGAGTTGTAAAATTGAAGAAGTGCTGTGCCCTTTTGAAGAGTTGTCAATGAGAAAACTACGTTTTTTTTGCTGAGAAGGGAAGAGTGCTCTCACAGTTAGGTGTGGTCACGCCTAACTCAACATCCGCTTCTGTTGGTTTCAATTATTTGGGAGCAAATGAGAGTGAAAAGTGCTGAATGAAGGGCTCACTTGAAAGAAGTGTCACAGGTAAAGCACGTTTCTTTTAATTGTGAAAATCTGAGAAATTATTTGGGCTTGCAAATGAAATAGGCATAAGCCCAAAAACAGGCTCATTTTGTGAGAGAAAAAAAAAGGATGCAGCTGAATTCGGAAACAGACGCCCTACTCCCTTGGGAGAAAATTCCATCTCACTCCTCTCCACACACTCAACCATAGAAATAGGGTTTATATTTTTTTTTAGTTAGATTTTTATTTTGGTTGAAGATATTGGTGAAGATTGAGCTTGTTTGAACTCCTATTTTGGTAACATTTTCCATTTATTTAATTTTGCTAGTTTTATTTTAATGTTTATGATTTATGATTTTTTATTTGTTACTCCCTCCGTCCCACAAATTTATTCCCACTTTCCATTTTCATCCGTCCCACAAATTTATTCTCATTCCTCTTTTAGAAAATATTATTTTATTATCACACTCACAAACAATCACTTTATTCTCTGGTGGACCCCACAATTATTCCACTTTATCCTCACTTTATCTACTTTATCTCACTTTTCTTAAAACCCGTGCCCATACAAATGAGAATAAATATTAGGGACGGAGGGAGTATGAGTTTGTTTAATATGTTGATTGTTGGATAAATATTTAGTGTTTGGGTGTTTGGTATTATGTGGGTAATTGGTTAGTGGGGTGATTTTATGATTTTATCCTAATAGAAGGTTAAATGATTATATTAATGGGGATTGTTAGATCAATTGCATGATTTTGCTCTTTTAATTCATATGAGTTGATTGTTTGTTGCAACGAGAGTTGGATGGACATTTTATTCCGTATGAGTGTGAGTTTAATTAGGTGATTGAGTGTATATTGTGTTATCGCAACGAGAGTTGGTAATTACATTAGAAAATCCATTAAGCTACATTAATTGCTTGAATTAACCTTTAGGTGATTAGTGAGGGGACCAAAGGTGGGGAACCTTAGTATAAGAGTGGAAAAACACGCTAAGATTTTTCTTAGCCTTGTGTGATTATACCCGGATGGGAAACGGTGAACTATTCCTATAACAATCTACATGCTTAATTGACGCGTTAATCCTAGGCTTATCCAGTACGGTTTAATGTGTATTAATCGTGATTGCTCCCATCTTTGACCGACAAAAGGGATAAATGAACTTGTCGAACCATTGATTGATTAACCCGTAATGAAGAACACCCGAACACACCTTTCTCGTTTTGTTTGTCTTTGTTGATTTTTCTCTTGTTTGCTATTTTAGTGTCTTTTTTAGTGAATTTCTTAGTTCTAGTTTAATTTCTTTGTTCTAGTTAATTCTGCTATTTTAATTTTTGCAATTTAGTTAATTGAGAACAAGATCGTTTACACTAAAATCAAGCGCCGACACATAGTTCTAGTGCTTCACTAGCCACTAATCCTGTTGATTGATATTTTAACCGGGAACTTACTACTGCTACACGAACTTCTTATACTTGAGAAGTAAGTGTTTGTAAAACACGTGTCATTGTGATTATTCATGTGGCCTCCCACCGGGTATACGAATAAGGACAAGGGAATATTTGAGAAGAATTTTGGGTTTATCAAGTTGAGGGTCTCAAGAAGGACGCCCTTTTATCTCAAACACCATTGCTGACAATACCATTCAAGTATAGGATCTCAAAGGACGCCTTTGATCTCAATAGCCTTGTGAAAGCAGTTCAACAAGGACGCTTTTTGTCTCAAAAACTGCCTTTTCTCCAAGAGGTATAATTCACTAAATCCCTTAGTTCCGCATGTTTAGGGCTTTACGTCATATTATATGTTCATATGTTTTGCATGCAAAGCCTATTGTTGGGTATACAATTATTTGATTTAAATATGTTTAAATCATGATATTAATTGTGGGCTTAAATTTGTATTTAGCGTAAATCCCGAATAGATCCGTGTTTAATTCCCCAACATTTAAATTATGTATATTTAATACAAAAAACACAAGGAATAATTAGGATACTATACATCTGTTAAGTACCTTGTTTGTTTAGATTTTGATGTGTGCAAAATATACTATTTATTATATGGTTATTAATATTATTTGTATGTTTGGAAAGCTAAGGAATTTACTGTGTAAAAGGAAAGTCTACAGCTGGACAAGACCTTGTAGCTGTAATATTGTTCCTATAGCTGGAATCAAATTTGCAGGAATTGAAGTTGTAAAGTTCAAAGAAGCCTATAGCTGAGAAGACCGTTTGAAGATTAAAGTACACATTTAAGGTTAAGAAGGATTATCAAGACCCTTATAACTCAAATTAGGGAAGCTATTATGCACTCACTAAAGAGTACTTAACGATGGTTTTATCATGAAGATCTGGAAGTTTAATGAAGATTAAAATCGAAGACAATCTAGAATTCTGAAGATAAAGACAAATAGTACAACCAGTACTATTTTGTGAGAAGGGGAAGGACCACCTCACACATGTGGGAATTATAGAGAGACGGAAGAGTCTTATCCAGAATTCAAATTTTGAATTTCTAACGGATAAGACACACCTTTTCCACTATAAATACTACAGAAAGAATTCAGAGGCAACAACAACAACAACAACCTGAGCAAGCAAGCATTCACTCTGAGCAAGTCTACAACCAACAATATTCTGTGAGAATTTTATCCGTTTTATATTCCTTGTGATTCATAGGATAGTTAGTTAGAATTTCTTAGAAAGAATCACATCTTCGTTGTTGTTCCCTCACACTACATCTTATTTTATTCTACTTAGTGTAGATATATCACTTTGTGAGGCTTTTTACTTTAAAACTCTGTGTGAGTTTGTATTCTGTGTGAATGGGTAAGAGTATTCTCTCACTTAGAATAGAAATCTGTGTTAATATAGTTCTGAGGGGGAATTTCTTGTATTGATCTTTGTAATCACATCTTAGTGAATTTGGCACCTGAGTGGTTTAACAGTGGATGTAAGAGGTCTTAATCATAGACTCTGAAACACTATAAACCTTGTGTTTATTTACTTATTAGTTTTTCTACTGCATATTAAATTCTTCTGTACAGTCATCAATATTCTTAAAACTGTAAAAAAACTTTGTGTTTTTCACAAAGGAACTGAATCTACAACTGTAGACTTCATAGTCACTTAGCTGTTAGTTTCATTGTTCACATTGTTTTTTATTAACACACACATTATTTTCACTGCATATTAGAGGTTTTTCAATACATTTTCAAGTGTGAAAACCCCTCTGATTTTGTCAACACGTTGTTAGTTTTTAGGTTGTAAAGTTTTCATAAACTCTGTAGCTGTAAACTTCCACAATCTAAAGTTGTAGCCTTTGTGGTCTAAACTCATGTAGACTGATTGTTTTAAACTGGTAGAAGGTATTTGAAAGGTGCTAGTATCCCTTTTGAGAAAAGTTTAAATTGTTTTAAAGGTTTATTCACCCCCTCTATACCTTTACCCTTTATGAGGGACCAACAAGTGATATCAGAGCAGTTGGTTTGTCGCAGCTTTGATCAATGCCTAGTTAGATCCTTTTTGTTTTTCAAAAACACACCTGGATACTTGTATGGCTCCAAAAATGGTGAAGTCCAAGATTCATATGTTCTCTACTGAAGACTATGATGAATGGAAGATCAAGATGCAAGCATATTTGTCAGCAATCAATGAAGAAATGTTGTTAATCATTGAAGATGGTCCTATAACCATTGAGAAGGTTAACACTGCAGCTGATCAGTCAACTGGACTAGCTCAGATCATCCCCAAACCTAGAAAGGAATGGACAGAGGATGATAAAAGAAGGTCTAACCTAGACAATGTTGCCAAGAACAATATTCATCATTCTCTGGATAAAATTTTGTTCAGCAAGATCAAAAACTGCAAGACTGCAAAAGATATATGGGAAAAGTTAGAAATGATTTATGAAGGAACTGACCAAATCAAGGAAAACAAGCTCATGATAGCAGTTCAAAAATTTGAGAACTTGAAAATGAAATTTGGAGAAGTTCTTGAGAAGTATGAGTCATGATTCATTAAGATACTCAATGAGCTAGACTCACTTGGTAAATGTTGGGACAATCTTAGTGTTTTGATTAGATCCCAAAACCCCTTGATGAATTTGCCTAAGTATATAGTTCATCAGGATGATAATTTCAGGATAGTCAGGTTAGAATAGATTTTTCTATTTAAAGGTATTCAGTTCTGGGGGAACATGCTGAAGATAGAAGACTGATGGTGACGTCCCAAAAGCCTGAAGTCAGAAGTATCTCCAACCCTGAAGGTCTTGATTGTCCTGAAGATGATCAACCTGAAGCTGAACCTGAGAAACCTGGAAAGAGTCCTGGAGCTGTGTGGAAGCCATCCTGAAGACAACCACTGATGAGGTCCATACTGAGTACACTAAGCATGCTCAGGGTACGACTCCATCAGTGAAGGTAAGGTTACACGTACAATGGAGTCAGAGAGACAAAGAGAATGTCAGCATCTCCGTAGTAAAGACAACATTTATTCTGAGTATAGAACGAGGAACTCAGAGTTATAAATGTACGAGGTTATCATAATCAAAGTCGACAAACTAGCCGTTGGACAAACGACCAGTGAGGAGGTGACACATATTGTAGGATCGGCTGCGTTGAGTAGAACTGATGTACTGTCCTCGCAAACCAACACGGGTCTTTTCTAGCGTGCTTATGTCCTCACTCGCCCGCACCCTGAGAACTTTCCCAGGGGGTCACCCATCATGAAATTGCTCCAAGCCAAGCAAGCTTAACTTTAGAGTTCTTTCACAATGGGCACCAGAAAAAAAGATGCACCTTGTTGGTATGAGTAGTACAATCAATTCCTTTGAACCCAATATCTAGCTGCAGCCCCACGAGTTCGAATGCCTCCGCAGGACTCGGCACACCTGCCTACTCCGCCCGACTCGGCTGGGTAGACTGTTGGACTCGGTGCACCTGCCTACTCCGCCCAACACTTATGTACGGAGACTGCGCCGCATTTAATGTTTCTAAGAGCTGCAGGCAGTGAATCAGAATGTTACCATACTTAGTATGAATATTGTCAGACAAGGACAACCAAAGCCTGCACCTACCCTAAAAAGGAAGGTTTGATATGGATCTCCTCCAACAGATCTATTTCAAAACTCCCTATAAATACAGATGACCTTGCTCTCATTCAAGGTTACGGGAAATTTCCAAGTGAAAGCATTATCAAGATTCCAAGCACTCAAAGCAAATTTGAAGCAACACTCTGAAGTTTTAAATTTCCTTAGTGTTGTAGTAGAAATCAAATCTGTATATTGCTTAGAGTGTTGATCCTATCCTTAGAACTGTTTTGTTTAGAAGGATCAGCACACAATAGTTGGAAACGTGAATACCAAACCCCACAGTTTGTCAGTTGGTTGGTTAGAAGGACTGGAACTTGTAAAACACCCAGGGGTCGATTCCTTAGAGAGGAAGAAGGCTACTTGTGTCCCTTGGCACGTAAAAATCAAGTACCTATCCTCAGTTGTAGAGGGTAGCTTCCTGTTTAATTAGGTCGTGGACGTAGGAGTTGGTTATCTCCGAACTATGTTAAAAACGTCCCCTTGTGCTGATTTGCTTACTTGCTTAGGATCATACTTTTCATCATATTAAACTAAGTATACTTGCATTGTTTTCAAACCACGAGGACTGATCTTTCATCTTGATACTTAAAACTGTGCACCAGCCTTAAACACGTTTTCACAAGCAATACTGACCAAAGTTTTCAGAAACTAAAATGAGTAGAAACCTAAGGGCTCACATTCCGCACTAACTATAGCTTACTGAGATAGCTATCCAACTGACTTGCTTTCGAGCTGTAAGTAGGTGGGTTATCTCTACTGAGCTTCTGAGAGCACACTATGACTTAACCTATCTGGTTCATTGCTGATCTGTCCCTGTTGCCCCTGAGGACCATCAGTTTAACTGAACACATCAGGATCTTCCTGATTAAGTCTGGAAGAGCATTTTCCTGTGATTTCGGGAAACTCTGACATCAATATATTCCCCCATACATTGATTTACTCGTTTCGGGACCAACAGTAAATAATACTCATAGAGAGAAATGAACTTGAAAATTCTTAGAGGTCTACCTTCTGAGTGGGACATGAATGTGATTGCCATGAGATAAATTCAAAGGATTATCCCCAAGAAGACAATAGAAGATCAAGAAGATTATGAATGCATCAGAAGATGGAATAGCCAACATGATGCCCAATATGACTTCGAGGACAACTGCAGAGTCTGAACAAACTATACAGCCAGGAAACAAGTTCACCAACCAGATCAATATTGAGAGAAGGCTCAACTTTTATAGATTATGGAATGAAAATGTGTCTAATTTGTCTCCCTCTTCAAACATTTATAAAGGAGGATCAAGCAAGAACTGTAGGAAATCTACAGCTCCCAAAAAGGCTTGGATTGCAAAGAGTATCACTGAAGGAGTTCCAAATCTTTAGATGCCTAAATAACTCATTTTATTTTGCAGGGACAAAATACAACCACTAAGAAAGAGTTTTGGTACATAAACGGTGGTTGTGCAAGACACATAACAGGAGATAAGAGTTTACTACAAGATATAAGAGAGCACAAAGGCCCTAAAGTTGTTGTGGTGACAATGCTAGTGGAATAGCTAAAGGCACATGAACTTTGTACATAGGAAAGGTTCAGATAAATGATATTTATCTGGTAGAATGTCTGAAACATAACTTGCTAAGTGTAAGTCAATTTTGTGACAAAGGCTACACTATAGACTTTACACATCATACTTGCATAGTAAAAGATACTGAAACACATACCACAAAATTGACAGGAATTAGAAAAGAGATTGTCTACATTGTAGAATGGGATTCTACAGCTGAGACTACCTGCTTTCTAGCTAATAATTCCAATGAAGTTAGATGGTTGTGGCACAAGAAAATGAATCAAATTAACTTTAAAACCATGAATGAACTTGTGAATAAAAGACTTGTGAGAGGTCTACGAAACACAATGTTCAGGAAGGAACATTTATGTGATGCTTGTGTTAAAGGAAAGCAAATAAAAAAGACTTTCAAGAGCAAGGTTCATTCAAGCACCTCAAGAATACTTGAACTATTGCACATGGATCTATTTGGACCAATTGAACCTGTGAGCATTAGTGGAAAAGAAGTACACTCTAGTAGTAGTGGATGATTACTCAAGATTTTCTTGGACAATGTTTGTTAGGATATTCAGTTTTGTGTTTTGATGATGTGATAAAGCACTCAATATGTAATAGTACCAGTTGAACCTGTTAGTCAATTAATGAATAGTCAAGGATTAGATAGGTATCTTTGTAAGGGGGAACAAACCCTACTGCCTTGAAGATCCCAGAATGTTCATAGAGAAGAAGATCAGCTGAGGTCTTTAAGGACTTAGCACATTCCAGAAGACAGAAATCTTGAGCAGTTGACATTAGACGAAGTTTCATAGAAGAAGAACTTTGGAGAAGGCTAATACCACCTGAAGTTAGAGACCAGCTAAAGAGCCAGTTGCAGTCAAGATAAGAACTCAGATCAGACGAGGAGCAAGACACCAGATGAGGTTTGAGATAACATAAGAAGTCAAGTTTGACCAAACGATACCTTTTGAAACAAACTAAGATCTCAGACATCAGATGAGGTCTTCGACATCAGCTGAGGTCCACTATATCAGACGAGGCTGATATACCAGCTGAAGAAGCAGATCAGCTGGAGATGTTTTGCACTGATACATGTCCCAGAAGGAACGAATTCAATCAAGGGACAAATCTACAACGGCTATGAATATTTCTGGATTAGAAGGTCAATCAATCAAGGGGACAAACTTGATTGAGTAGAGGATCTAGAAGATTTCTAGGAATCAAGAAGAGGATCAATCAATCTCTCTGATCGATTGAATCCGATTATATAGGGATCTGATTACTAGTGAACTCTAGCGGCTAGTTGATCAACTCCTGTATAAAGGAGTACCACTGAAGAATTTCGCACACATCTATCATGCGATTAATTAAGAAGAAACACTGCCAAATTATTCATTGTACTCGCAAACTCACCCATAGATACTTATCATTTGTAAGCTTTGAAAAAGCTAAGTGAGTCAGTTGCAACTCAAGCACTAATGATTGTAGAGAGTAGTACACTCAAGGAAGTGAGTGAGAAAGAAAGTAAGATGGTGTAGAGGCCCACATTACCAAGTTTGTTTGTGGAGAGTGGATTAGGATATTCATATCAAAACCACTATAAATTGTGTGTATTTGCTCTTTTCTTTTTGTCTTTCATTATTTGTGCACAATCGCTCTTAGGGATTTTCAAATCAAAATGTTTCCACACTTAAAACTCGCCAGTGCACTATTTCATCAAAACTAGACGACCTTTTGGAAGTCTACTGATTTTAAAAAGCCCAAAATTGAAAAAGTTTTTGAATCCCACTAAGTCTATTCAATCCCCCTTCTAGACTTGGTTAGGTATCTCTTCGATAAAACCTGCCTTTGGGACCAACAAGTGGTATCAGAGATGTGTGTCCAAAACACCACAACCTTAGAAAGCTTCTGGTGGTCACCAGGATAGATCCTTGAAAATCTCTTTTGAAAAACCTTTGTGTGCATTCATCTAACAACATGCAGGAATGGCTTCTTACAAGAAGAGTGGTTCCAAGACTAGAAAGCTGTCAGAATTCTCTATTGAAGATTATGATTACTGGAAATTTAGGATGGAGAATCATCTGGGAGCCATCCATGATCGCATGATGGATGTTCTGGAGGAAGGACCAATTAAATTATTCTGGGAACCGGCCAGTGATGGAAAATCTCCAGAAGCTAAGATCAGCAAAAGGAGTAGACTAGAGAAAAAGAAAAGTGAGCTGACTAATGAAGAAAAAAAGTTGTTCAACTTGGACCAGGTGGCCTAGATAGAGATTATCGAAACTTTGTCCAAGGAGTACATCGAGAAAATTAAGACATGCAAAACAGTCAAGGAGATGTGTGAAAACCTCTTCCTGATGTGTGAATGCACATACCAGATTAAGGAGAACAAATTACAAGTTGTTCTCCACACTTTTGATATATTCAAGATGAAAGCTGATGAGACCATTGGTCAGCTAGACATGAGGTTAACCAACATCTTGAACAAAGCAAGCTCCTTGGGAAAGGAGTACTCTGAGAGAGAAATCAACAACAAAATTCTTAGATCTGTCACACCCAGATAGAGGGTAAAAGTGACAGTGATTAAGGAAATCAAGAAGCTATCTGAAATATGTCACCATACTCTGCTATCTTATCTAAAGGCACATGAATTTGATATTCAAGAGAATGATCAAGAAGATGAGACTCCATCATCATCTTCAGTTGTCAAGAATATTTCATTCCCTACTACAGCTGATAGCCATGAGAAGTCCTCGACCTTAGAGTACCTGAGCCTAAAGGAGCGGCTTGCACTGCTAATCAAGAAATTTGATAAGATGTCAAATAAGTTCCAGAAATATATATCCCATTGGAAGAAGAGTCGGGGTGATTCTTCCCGAAGATATCAGAAGTCGTTTTATTCCAGAAGACCATCAGATGACAAGGAAACCAGATACAAGTCTCCAGAGAGAAGGAGGGAATCGAGTCCCAAGAGAGGAGGTGATGGTGTGTGCTACTCATGCAACAAGCCATGCCATTTTTGTTATGACTGCCCCCAATTGACACCAAGAGAGAGAGAGAGAGAGAGAGAGAGAGGAGAAGAGGCTCAAGAGAGGTAGAAGATTTGCTGACAAGATAGCCCTATTAGCAGAATAAGAGAAGGAAGATGACATTTGCATTATGGCCAAGGTAGAAGAGGTACTTTCTCCATCTCCCCCTGTTAGCTCATCTTGCTCCTCTACCTATTCTATGGAGTCAGACTTGCAGAAAATGTTGCCTGATCTCCAAACCTCTGTAGAAGTTTGTTCTCTACTGGAAGAGGAGAACTCTAAGATGAAAGCTGAGGTTCAAAACTTGAGACTGGAAAACGAGAACTCCAAACTATTAGTTATACCTTATGATTCACATGCTAACAAGTCAACTGACTTGGCAGCAAAATGTGAAGAACATGAGAAGCTGATAGAAAAGTTGCTCTCTGAAAACCTGGTCTTGAGCAATGAGCACAAGCAGCTAACAGCGCAGTTCGATGAACTCTTCAAAAAAATGAACTAATAACTAAAAAGCAGCTTTAGCTGAAAGTGGATCAGCTGACTAAGGAAAAAATTGTCGTGTAAGAAATAGCTGAATCCTCACAAACTGTGAATGACAAAAGGGGTCTTGGTTATCCCAAACCTAAGCCACCAAAGATGAATAAAGATAGCGAGCTTGTTAGGGATCCTCGCAAGGGTAAAGGGCCAGCTGAGACTGCACTAGAACCAGCAGGGCAGAAGAGCAGAAAGACAGACAAGGCCTCAGCTAGGCAGATGAGTAATAAATCTAAAGCTCAGAAGCCCCAAGGTCGGAAGAGGCATCCAATTCATATCTATGCTAAAAAAAAGAATTCTCAGTAGAACCAGCAGAGAGGTGATAAGCCTGGGCCATCTCAGCAGAGAAAAACCAGGCGAACCTACCGGCAGCCCTAGGTTACATTTAAAATGACCAAATCTGATAAGCCTGCAAAGGATAAAGTATACGAGTCATTCAAAGGCTGGAGCAGAAACTACCCTTATGAGTAGTCCACTTATTAGCCTGCTGTCACCAAACATCGCCCTAGGAAAAATCCTCTTAGGGAGATGATCTTTGTGAATAAAAATGGATGAAAGTTTAGATCCCCGAATCCCCGTAATGATGATCTCTACTTGTGGATTTGTAATTTGAATCTAACCAAACAGGACCCAAAAAAAGGGTACTTAAAGCTTGAATCTGATTTTAGGCGAGCTCTAGTCCAATCGAGAGAGGAGAAGCCAAGAACCACGTCCGGTACATAGGATGCTCCAAGCATATGACTTTTGAGAAGCATCTCCTTCTAGATTTTGTCACGTTGGATGAGCCTAGAGTGGTGTTTGGTGATAACAATTTTGGAGTCACTAGAGGAGTTGGTACCCTGCTGATCGAAAGCACCAGAGTTGAGGAGGTCTACTATATAGAAGGACTAATGGATAATCTTCTTTCAGTATCCCAGTTTTGTGATAAGGGATACTCAGTAATATTCTCTAAAAACTCTTGTTGTGTCAATAATAATTTAAATGAGCAGGTGCTACTAACTGGAGCAGAAGTGTGACGCTTGCCAGAAGGGGAATCAAAATAAAAGCCTCATTGAAGGATGTTGTTGGGAGAAATCCTAGCAGTCCCTGCCTTGGAGGCGAGCTGCGCTCAAGTCCACTCGTTCGCTCGATTAAAGGCATAGTTGCGTGCCGCCAGTGGCGCTGAAGCTAGATATTGGGTTTAAAGGAATTGATTGTACTACTCATACCAACAAGGTGCATCTTCTTTTTTGGTGCCCATTGTGAAAGAACTCTAAAGTTAAGCGTGCTTGGCTTGGAGCAATTTCATGATGGGTGACCCCCTGGGAAGTTCTCAGGGTGTGTGCGAGTGAGGACGTAAGCACGCTAGAAAAGACCCGTGTTGGTTTGTGAGGATAGTAAATCTGTTCTACTCAGCGCTACCGATCCTACAATTGGTATCAGAGCACAGGTCACGGGTTCGAGTCCCCCATGGCGCAAATAGTGGTATGTTTGGCTTCAAGTCAGGCTACTGCTAGGGGGGGATTGTTGGGAGAAATCCTAGCAGTCCCTTCCTTGGAGGCGAGTTGCACTCAAGTCCACTCGTTCGCTCGATTAAAGGCATAGTTGCGTGCCGCCCGTGGCTCTGAAGCTAGATATTGGGTTTAAAGGAATTGATTGTACTACTCATACCAACAAGGTGCATCTTCTTTTCTGGTGCCCATTGTGAAAGAACTCTAAATTTAAGCGTTCTTGGCTTGGAGCAATTTCATGATGGGTGACCCCCTGGGAAGTTCTCAGGGTGTGTGCGAGTGAGGACATAAGCACGCTAGAAAAGACCCGTGTTGGTTTGTGAGGATAGTGCATCAGTTCTACTCAGCGCTACCGATCCTACAGATGTGAAGAGTAATTCCACAACAAAGGCACTCCAGCTGCTTCATATGGATCTGTTTGGACCAGTCTCACCTCTCAGTTTCAGTTGAAAGAAGTACACACAAGATGCTGGAGTTGTTCAACAGGATCCAGAATGAGCTGGACCACAACATAGTAAGTGTTTGCCCAAAAGGTGTCCACACGCAAATGTACGTGATCGCTATATCGTCGTGGCAAGATTGACCAAGTTTAATATTTATCGAACACAGGGAGATGGGGATTTGTAAGGAAAATTATTGTTTTAATTCGATAGCTAACAAAGCAATAAAGGGGAAAGGTATCTAACGTCTACTAATGCGTCAAAAGAGTAAACTACCTATCACCTTGGGTTGCAAAGTGAGCAAGTTGTGAGAGATATGTGCTAGTGTACTATCCTATGTTTCACATGGTGAGGTATCACTTTATCATGCAATGAGGTATTGTACAATTAATTGGCAAGCTATTCTAACATGCAAAAGGTCTCCCTAGATACACATTAAAGCCTCTAATTGTTCTTCCAATTCACTAAGGATAATTCTCACTATCTTAGGAATTTTATCAAACACTTAGCATGTATTGGCCTTATTACAAGAAGATTTAGGAAAATAGCCCAACTCTCGTATAAGACTAACTCCCTAATGACCCTTATGATCAACTACACATGCAAAGCATTCATACAATCCATCAATGTAGAGAATTGACCATACACCATCTCATAGCATTCAAAAGATCAACATAATCACCACATTACTCCATAGGAATCATACATCAACACATAAAGGGATTAGCCCATGGCTAATTGGGTAAACAAAAGAACAATTAAGCTAGAAACAATCATCATCATTCAAGAAATGTAAAGGAATGTAGAGAGATTACCTATTACAATGGAAATTTAAAAGATACAAATTACCTCTAAAATGCGATCTAAAAATCCGGCAATGGAAATTGAAATTCCATCGGTAGAAACGTAGCTCTTGGTGTGGAGAGAATGCAGGAATAAACGGATCGACGATCCAAGCGGTAGATCAAAAGTAATCGAAGAAATCGTAAGAAGAAATCTTATGAACCCAACTAATAACTACCTCTCTCTCTCTAATCTAATCTAAGAACTTGAATTATGATTTGAACTAAACTAGATTGCCTTGAGAATCTGATCCTTGGAGTATTTATAGTGCCCACAATGTTTAGTCCAAAATGCCCTTCATTAAACGCGCAAAAAGACGAAATAACCCTAGAAATTTGGTCCAGCCAGAGCATCGCACGAGTGCACTGAAGTGGCCGCACGAATCCAGTTCGTGTGAGCATTCGTTCGGTCCTCCACCGCCCAAACCAGAGATCCATCGCATGAATCCGGGCTTGTGGTCGCACGAGCCTAGGCTTGGTTGCACACGAGCCCTGCTTCGACTCGTCCGATCGATCCTCGACTTCCTTGTTTTCTTCATATCTTGAGTTCTAGAGCTCCGATTGACTCAATTCCTTTTCTATTGCGACCCTCTCTTCGAACCCTTTGACATGGTGTATCATTTGCCTCCATTGGATAAACTCATAATATCTGGACTTTTACGAACTTGCTCGTCTCTTGCCGATTTTGCTCGTTTTCACTACAAAACATAACTTTCTAGCCAAAAAGGGTTAAATGCACAAAGTATATCATTTTATGGTCAAATATGAACATAAGAAAATCAAAACCATGTAGAAATGGATGCAAAAATATGCAATTATTACCCTCATCTAGCAAGTCTAAGATATAATATCATCCACTTAACTATCAAAATCAAATCAATTAGCACAATATCAAGTCAATGAGTTATGATCCTCACAAGATAGGTGTTTCACTCCACCCTAAAGTGTTTAGGCTTTCTCATACATCACACCACATACACATACTACCATAAGGTTGGCTTAAGTCTACATTCTCCACCACTTGTAATGACAAATCAATCACACATCAATGAGGACTTTTAAAGGTTGTAGTGTTGGCTCTTTGGTAGGGAAGGAACATATGGATAAAAGTGACTAAGTATGATTAGTAAAGCATTGAAGGAATCAAAGTAGAGATCATTCACCTCTTCATGCAATTTTTGCAATCTCTTCATGCTCTTTCAACATCACACTTCAAAGAATCATTCCTCCCTTTTTGCAAAATTGTGAACATACTCACAACACTAGAGTCAAACTTGACCACAATTTTTCAAAAAGTCAATTTTTTTTTCAATTTCTTGCAAGCACTTGCCTTTGAACCTTCTTTTCATAACAATCCATGCATAAAGTTTCTTTCCACCTTGGCCACCAATTTCTTCATCAAATCACCAATCTTCCTTCCTTCTTTTCACTCTACTAATCATAAGGACAAGAGAGTTCCAAAAAGGAAGGAAAATGGTTTAAAGTGTGGTTAGCCAAAGGAAAGGATTATAGGCACAACATGGTGAGCAATGAATAATAATATCAATGTAGGCTCATAGGGCAAAGTGGCTCAATATAGATCAAAGAAATGCCTCAAATCATATGTCTAATGTAGCCTCATACAAGACCAAAGCCAAGTTCTAGAGTATAATGCACATGTGTGGAACTCACATCAAAGAAATATCATCCGTTCAAGATTGAAACGGGCATAAATGGCTCAAAACTGACTGGTTTAGGGTGATCAAGACTCATATCATATCAAAATGCTCATATCAATGAAATCTCAAGAATCATAAAATCAAAAGTATCAAAGATAAGACAAGAATCAAGCAATAATTCCACTACACTAATCATGACTTTCAACTCATCCATACAACAATAAACATATCTCATGCATTCACTACTCAAAGCAAACAACAATATGGGCAAAAATAACAAGCAAAACAAGGCCTCACAAAAGCATATGGTCCAAAACATCATAGAAGCACTAAAAATCATCATAAGAATAGCATTGCGAAGAGAATGACGAAACGATCACACCCCCCCAAACTTTTTTGGACCAAGGGTCTAAAAAGTTTGGCAAAGAAGTGGAGACAAAATCAAGCAATGCACAAGAATAAAGCTCAAACTCAAAAGCATCATAAACCATAAGATCAAAGTCATCATAATCTATCACCAATCAAATACCAAGAGAACATCCCCAAACTTGGCAAAGCCAAGTATCTCACAAAGAGAAAGGGAACAATACCTCACCCTTGGAGCAATGATATTATGAAAGCACCCCCTTGGACAATAAGCACCTACACAAACAAAAACACCAATCAACTACACTATCAACAATAAAACTACAAAATAAACCACAAGGATGGGTTGCCTCCCATCTAGCGCTTGGATTTAACGTCCCCTATCCGGACAACTCTTAAGCTCAAGTCATGGTGGCACAACATCACCTAGCCTCAAATAGTTTGTCACTTCTTTTGGCATGGAATTATGGTAAAGCTTCAAACGGTGCCCATTAGCATAGAAGAGTTCCCCTTTGTCATTCATCAATTCGTACCATCCACTTGCAAAGCAATTTGATATTGTAAAGGGTCCACTCCATTTTGACTTTAATTTTCTGGGGAACAACTTTAGTCTTGAATTAAACAAAAGTACTTGATCGAACACTTTAAAAGATTTTTCTTTTATATTGGCATCATGCCATCTCTTAGTCTTTTCCTTGAAAATCTTAGCATTTTCATACGCCTCATCTCTAAATTCATCCAACTCAAGCAATTGAGTAAGCCTCTTCTCCCCACACAACTTTTCATCAAAATTCAACTTCTTAATGGCCCAATAAACTTTGTGCTCAAGCTCAACGGGCAAATGACAAGGCTTACCATATACAAGTTGGTAAGGAGAAAGGTTCAATGGAGTTTTAAAGGCCATACAATAAGCCCATAACGCATCATCCAACTTTAGTGCCCAATCCTTTCTATTAGAGCTCACGATTTTCTCTAAAATAAGCTTGATTTGTCGATTTGACACCTCCGCCAATCCATTAGTTTGGGGTGATAGGCCGTGGAGATCTTGTGCTTCACATCATACTTTACAAGTAAATTCCCCAACGCTCTATTCACAAAGTGAGTACCCCTATCACTATTCAACGATCTTGGCAAACCAAATCGAGCAAAAATATTTTTCCTTAAGAATTCCATCACCACTCTTGCATCATTGAACTTCGTGGGGATTGCTTTCACCCACTTCGACACATAATCCACAGCCAAAAGAATGTATAGATAACCATGAGAAGATGGGAAGGGTCCCATAAAATCGATATCCCATACGTTGAAGACCTCTACTTCTTGAAAAATATTCAAGGGCATCTCATCACGTCTTGACAACCCCCCAACTCTTTGGCATCTATCGCATCTAAAAACAAACATGTGACAATCCTTAAAAACCGAAGGCCAATAAAAACCACATTGAAATACCTTTTGAGCTGTCTTAATGGACCCAAAATGTCCTCCACAAGGTAAGGAATGGCAATGGGTAAGCACACTTTCAATCTCCTCATCCGGGATACATCTCCTAATAATAGAATCTGCACATCTACGATACAAATATGGATCATCCCACATGTAACGACGTACCTTCTTGTAAAACCGCTTCCTTGCATTTGAATTCATTCCATAAGGAATTACTCCACTTGCTAGGAAGTTAGCAAAATCAGCATACCAAGGAGCCTCATCTTCCATCTTCCAAATTTTCTCTCCTTCAACTCTAAAAATACGGTCATCGGGGAAACTTTCGAGTATCTCCTCTTTTTCTTCTAAAGCCTCATCTCCTCTCACTAATCTTGACAAGTGATCGGCTATCACATTTTCGCTACCCTTCTTGTCTCTAATCTCCAAGTCGAACTCTTGTAATAGCAACACCCACCTTATCAACCGAGGCTTGGAATCCTTCTTTGTCATTAAAAACTTGATAGCCGAGTGGTCCGTGTAGACAATGGTTTTCGTCCCCACTAGATATGGACTAAACTTCTCCACAGCGTATACAATGGCTAAAAGCTCTCGTTCGGTAGTGGTGTAGTTCAACTGGGTAGATGAGAAGGTCTTCGAAGCATAATAGATTGCATGAAATCTTTTCTCCCTTAGTTAGCCTAGCACCACCCCATAGCATAATAACTCGAATCGCACATAAGAACAAAAGGCTCTTTCCAATCGGGGGTGACCAAGATTGGTGCACTCACCAAAGCTTCCTTAAGCAACCTGAAAGATTTCAAACAAGCATCATCAAATTTAAAAGGAACATCCTTCTCAAGCAAACGAGATAAGGGTTTAGACAATTTTGAAAAATCTTTGATAAATCTACGATAAAATCCAGCATGTCCCAAAAAAGATCTTACTCCCTTCTCGTTTATAGGCGAAGGTAGCTTCTCAATAGCTACTAGCCTACTACCTTGGCGCGATCAACTTGCAACCCATTAGAGGAGATGTGATGCCCAAGAACAACACCTTCACTTACCATAAAATGGCATTTCTCCCAATTGAGCACTAAATTTGCCTCTTCACATCTAATTAGCACCTTCTCAAGATTAGACAAACATATATCATAGGTATTGCCAAAAATGCTGAAATCGTCCATAAACACTTCCATAATTTGCTCAATTAACCCATGGAATATCGACATCATTAACCTTTGGAATGTAGCTGGAGCATTGCATAGCACAAAGGGCATGTGTCTCCAAGCGTACGTTCCATAGGTACATGTGAAAGTAGTCTTCTCTTGGTCCTCCGGTGCAATCATGATTTGATTGTACCCGGAGTACCCATCGAGGAAGCAATAGTATCGATAACCACAAAATCTATCCAATATTTGGTCCATAAAGGGCAAAGGAAAGTGATCCTTACAAGTCGCCTTGTTCAATTCCCTATAGTCAACTCAAACACGCCAAGCCGTGGCAACCCTTGTAGCAATCACTTCATTATTTTCAGTTTTTATGATAGTCATTCCGCCCTTCTTAGACACTACATGCAATGGTGACACCCAAGGGCTGTCACTAATAGGGAAGATCATATTCGCTCCAAGCAATTTCAACACTTCTTTCTTAATGACTTCTTGTATTATAGGATTCACACGTCTTTGTGGTTGAACTAATGGTTTAGCATTTTCTTCTAGACATATTCTATGCATGCATAAAGAAGGATTGAAACCCTTAAGATCATTCACAGTCCAACCTATAGCCGCTTTATGTTTCCTAAGTATAACAAGCAATTTTTCAAGTTCCTCATCATTAAGAGAAGAAGATACGATTACCGGATTCTTTTCTTCTTTATCGTGATATGCATACTTGAGGTGGTCGGGCAATGGCTTTAATGAAATCCTTGCCTCCTCTTTCTTATCCTTGCTTGTTTCTCCTACTTCCCTTGTTACATTTTCCTCCTCTTTGATTTCCAAGAGCATCTCTTTCACTTGAGTGTTCATGGAGCCTTCATCTTCATCACCTACATCATCAACAACAAGACAATCACTTTCTTTTGCTTCATTATAGTTAGGGATCTCATAATTAGAAGTAAAGGAATGAATTTCAGCATTTTCAAAAACTTCTTGAATACAAAGCTCGACAACATCAATTGAGTTACAAGAGGAATTCTCCCTTGGATGCTTCATACCATCTTGGATGGAAAAATGAAGTTCATCCCCACCAAGTTTCAAAGTTAACTCTCCATTAAAAACATCAATGACCGCTCGGGCGGTAGCCAAGAAAGGTCTTCCTAGAATAAGAGGAATATCTTTGTCCTCTTCCAAATCAAGAACATAGAAGTCCGCTGGAAATGTGAAATCTTTAATTCTCACAAGTACATCCTCTATAAATCCATTAGGAATGGTAGTTGAGCCATCCGCCAATTGGAGAGTGGTGGACGTTCCTTTCAAGTGGCCTTGATTTAGACTTTTGAAGATCGAGAGAGGGATCAAATTGATGCTTGCTCCTATTTCACATAGGGCTTTGTGTACTACACCATTACCCATGTCACAAACGATTGTGAAGCATCCCGAATCCTTCTCTTTTTGAGGCAGTTTTCTTGTCAAAGCATCACTACTCTCCTTAGTCAATTTCACCATTTTCGGCTCTTCTTTTCTTCTCCTCTTGGCTAAGAGATCTTTCATAAACTTTGCATAACTTGGCATTTGTTCCAAGGCTTCATAAAAAAAGAATATTTATGTAAAGCTTCTTAAAGACTTCTAGGAATTTGTTGAACTTGTCATCAAGCTTTTTCTTGGCGAACCTTTGAGGATATGGAATGGGCACTACCGTCTTTGGCACTCCCCATTCGTCAACTTCCACTTTATTTTTCTTTTCTCTCTCTTCTCGAACTCTTTTCAACTTAGGAACATATATTTCCTCTTTTTCACTTCCACCCTTTTCTACTTCTTCCACCAACCCTTCTTCCACCTTACTTTCCTCTTTTTTTTTAATCTTCCTCACCTAATGGAATAGAGTATTCCATATCAATTCTCTCATCTATATCATCAATCTTCTCTTCTTCTACCCCCTTTTCTCCATCCTCATCACAAATAGGAGCACTCGGTCCTTCATATCTTCTTCCAGTTCTTAACTCAATAACACTACACCCTTCTCTCAATTGATCTTCAATCAAATAGGATTGGCATTCTCGAGCCCTTTGCCCGCATTTTCTTGATATTTGTTCCATTTGTACCTCTAAGCTCTTTATTCTAGCTCCTTGATCTCGGCAAATTACATCAAACTTAAGGTTTGTTTCCTCTAAATGCCTATATCCTTCACTTCTTATGTTGTCCAATTTCTTGAGTATAAGATGTAGTGTTTCGTTGATATAAGTAGAATCTCCTTGAGGGTAGGATGTAGAAGGCATATAGTGATGTGATGTATGATGGGGTTGGTAGGTTCATTCATTTTGGTAGGTGTAAGGATGGTAAGTATATTATATAGAAGGTTGAGTATTTGGTGGATGATAGGAAGAGTAGCTGTATCGATCCATCTCGCTTTCACAAAATCCTGCAAGAATTTCCAAGTATAAAAAATCTCACAATGATATCCAATCAAAAATAAAAGAAACAACAAACAACCAAACAAAATAGCCTTCTCCCCAGCAACGGCGCCAAAAACTTGTTTGCCCAAAAGGTGTCCACACACAAGTGTACGTGATCGCTATATCATCGTGGCAAGATTGACCAAGTTTAATATTTATCGAACACAGGGAGATGGGGATCTATAAGGAAAATTGTTGTTTCAATTCGATAGCTAATAAAGCAATAAAGGGGAAAGGTATCTAATGTCTACTAATGCGTCAAAAGAGTAAACTACCTATGACCTTGGGTTGCAAAGTGAGCAAGTTGTGAGAGATATGTGCTAGTGTACTATCCTATGTTTCACATGGTGAGGTATCACTTTATCATGCAATGAGGTATTGTACAATCAATTGGCAAGCCACTCTAACATGCTAAAGGTCTCCCTAGATACACATTAAAGCCTCTAATTGTTCTTCCAATTCACTAAGGATAATTCTCACTATCTTAGGAATTTTATCAAACACTTAGCATGTATTGACCTTATTACAAGAAGATTTAGGAAAATAGCCCAACTCTCGTATAAGACTAACTCCCTAATGGCCCTTATGATCAACTACACATGCAAAGCATTCACACGATCCATCAATGTAGAGAATTGACCATACAACATCTCATAGCATTCAAAAGATCAACATAATCACCACATTACTCCATAGGAATCATACACCAACACATAAAGGAATTAGCTCATGGCTAATTGGGTAAACAAAAGAACAATTAAGCTAGAAACAATCATCATCATTCAAGAAATGTAAAGGAATGTAGAGAGATTACCTATTACAATTGAAATTTAAAAGATACAAATTACCTCTATCCAGCAATGGAAATTGAAATTCAATCGGTAGAAACATAGCTCTTGGTGTGGAGAGAATGCAGGAATAAACGGATCGACGATCTAAGTAGTAGATCAAAAGTAATCGAAGAAATCGTAAGAAGAAATCTTATGAACCCAACTAGTAACTACCTCTCTCTCTCTCTAATCTAATCTAAGAACTTGAATTATGATTTTATCTAAACTAGATTGCCTTGAGAATTTGATCCTTGGAGTATTTATAGTGCCCACAATGTTTAGTCCAAAATGCCCTTCATTAAATGTACAAAAAGACGAAATAGCCCTCGAAATTGGGTCCAACCGGAGCATCGCACGAGTGCACTGAAGTGGCCGCACGAATCCGGTTCGTGCGAGCATTTGTTCGGTCCTCCACCGCCTGAACCAGAGATCTGTCACACGAATCCGGGCTTGTGGTCGCACGAGCCCAGGCTTGGTTGCGCACGAGCCCGGCTTCGACTCGTACGATCGATCCTCGACTTCCTCATTTTTTTTCATATCTTTAGTTCTAGAGCTCCAATTGACTCGATTTCTTTTCTGTTGCGATCCTCTCTTCGAACCCTTCCACATGGTATATCATTTGCCTCCATTGGATCAACTCACAATTTCTGAACTTTTACGAACTTACTCGTCTTTTGCCGATTTTGCTCATTTTCACCATAGAAAGACAATTTGGTGCTGTGAAAAATCCTAGCCACTCCACCTGGAACATTTGGACCTGGATGGGAAGGACCATTTTGTGTTTCGTGAAGTTGGTCAAAAGGAACTTGCGACTTGGAAGACCTGGATGGGACACCTTCTTCATACACATAGAATGCTGCTCATTTGACGAAATTTTATCAATAGTGGATGTACGATGTATACTTGGTTACGCCAACGGTGAATGGAATGTGAAAGACAATCTTTTTCAGGTAAGCGATGACCAGGAAGGGTTACAGTCCTACTTGAAATTGCCTGAAAGTGGCTATCTTGGTCAAATGCGCCCTTTGCCGGGCACGCTCCTCATACAGCGACATAAAAGGTGTCAGAGACCATAAATGTCCTAAACGAGAGTGAAGCATCTTGCACTTTGTTGGTCCCAAAACGAGTATAAATCAGTGTATGGGGGGGAATACACTGATATCAGATTTTCCCGAGAAATCAGGAAAATGCTCTTTCAGACTTAGTCAGGAAGATCCTAAGCTTGTTAAGTTAAACTGATGGTTCTCAGGGACAGCAGGGACAGATCAACAATGAACCAAATAAGCTAAGTCAGAGTTGTGTTCTCAGAAGCTCAGTAGAGATAACCCACCTACGGACAGCTCGGAAGCAAGTCAGTTGGATATCTATCTCAGTAAGCTCAGTTTAGTGCGGAATGTGAGCCCTTAAGTTTCTACTCGTTTTAGTTCCTGAAAAATTATCTGTTTGCTTAGTGAAAACGTGATTAAGGCTTGTGCATAGTTTTAAGGTCAGGATGACAAAGTCAGTCCTGATGGTTTTCCATAACAATGCAAGTATGCTAAGTTTAGTATGTATGACAAATATGATCCTGAGCAGTAAGTAAATCAACACGCAAGAGTCTTTTTAATGTGGTTTGGAGATAACCAACTCCTACGTCCACGACCTGATTGAACAGGAAGCTATCCTCAAAACCCTGAGGATAGGTACTTGATTTTTATGTGCCAAGGGACACGAGTAGCCAACTTCCTTTTTAAGGAACTGACCCCTGGGCGTTTTACTAGTCCCAGTCCTTCCTACCAACCAACTCACAACCTGAGGGGTTTGGTATTCACGTTTTCCAACTATTGTGTATTGATCCCTTTAACAAATCAATGCTAAGGATGGGATCAATACTCTAAGCAAATATACAGAAGAGATTCCTACTACATCACTTGGGAAATTTAAAGTTTCAGAGTTGATTAGGGTCATAATTGAATGTTTTTGCATCCATTTCTATATGGTTTTGATGTGCTTATGTTCATATTTGACCCTAATTTGGTATAAATTGTGCTATTAACCATTTTGTGGCAAGAAAATATGTTTTGTAGTAAAAACGAGCAAAAAACTGGCAAGAGACGAGCAAGTTTGTAAAAGTTCAAAAAATGTGAGTTGATCCAATGGAGGCAAATGATATATCAATTCGAAGAGTTCGAAGAGAGGGTCGCAACAGAAAAAGAATCGAGTCAATCGGAGCTCTAGAACTCAAGATATGAAGAAAATGAGAAAGTCGATGATCGATCGCACAAGTCGAGGCCGAGCTCGAGCGCAGCCAAGCCAGGCTCGTGCAACCACGAGCTCGCGTTCGTGCGACGGACTCTGGTTCGGGCGACGACGAGCCGCACGAGTGCTCACACGAGCCAGACTCGTGCGGCCTCCTGCTTGTGATAGTGCGATGGCTCGGATCTCCAATTTTCGAAGGGCAGTTTCGTCTTTTCGCTCGTTTAATGAGGGGCATATTGGACCAAGCATTGTGGGCACTATAAATACTCTAAAGATCAGATTCTCAAGAGGAGGGAAGTGACATTAGTTCATAATCATAGTGAGATTCTTAGATTAGAGAGAGAGAGGTAGTTACTTGGTGGTTCTTAAGATTTCTTCTCACAAATTCTTAGATAACTTTTGATCTACCGCTTTGATCGTTGATCCGTGAATTCCTGCATTCTTGTCTCGCCTAAGGCTACGTTCTCACCGATTGAATTTCAATTTCATTTGTCGGATTTCAAGTTAGCATTTTAGAGGTAAATTGTATCTTTCCAATTATCATTGTAATAGGTAAATTTCTTTACATTTCCTTCTTAATGATGAATGTTCCTAGCTTAATTGTTCTTATGTTCACTCAATTAGCCATGAGCTAATTCCTTCATGTGTTAGTGTATGATGCCTATGGAGTAGTGTAGTGATATGTTGATCTTTTGAATGCTTTGAGTTGTTGTATGATCAAATCTCCACATTGATGGATTGAATGAATGCTTGCATGTGTAGATGACAATTAGGGCCATTAGGGAGTTAGTCTCTTGCAAAGTAGAGCTTATTTCCTAAATTCTCTTATATTAAGGCTAATGCATATCAAGTGTTTGATAAAATCCCTAAGATAGTGAGAATTATCTTTAGTGAATTAGATGAACAATTAGAGGCTTTGATATGTTATTAGGGAAACCTTTTGCATGTTAGAGTGGCTTGTCCATTGATTATGCACAATCTCATTGCATAATAAAGTGATACTACACTACATGAAACATAGGATAGTACACTAGCACATACTCCTCACATTTGCTCACTTTGCAAACACAAGGTGATAGGTAGTTTACTCTTTTGACACATTAGTAGACGATAGAAACCTTTTCCCTTTATTGCTTTGTTAGCTAGCCAATTGAAACAATGAATTTTCCTTACAAGTCCCCGTCTCCTTTGTGTTCGATATATTTTAAAACTTTGTCAAGCTTACCACGCTCATAGCTAACACGTATACTTGCGTGAGGACTCATTTACACCGAACAAGTTTTTGGTGCCGTTGCCGGGGAGACGGCTAGTTTGTTTGGATGTTTATTGTTTTTTTTATGTTCGAATTTTGTTGGTAATTTTGTGAGAGTTTTGATACTTGTTGTGATGTGTGTTTACATGTTTTTTCTTTATTTCTTTGTGGGTTCTTAATCATGCTTGGGGAGTGTTGATACTTGCTTATATTTGTAGGAGTGAACTTATTTGAAGATAGACGGATACAACCATTACTCATATCCTCCACAATACACATACCCTCCTCAACCATACACATATCAACCTCATCATTATTCACCATCTCCATATCAACCACCACCTCAACAACCATATCCTTATTTTCCTCAACCTTACCCATATTCCTATCCTTACCCCTATCAAGATTCACACTCCTACACTTATCCTTCTCCTAAACCTTTCCACAAAGAAGGGGAAGTAGTGAAAGTGAAAGAACAAGAGAAAGAAGAAGATCAACCAAAAGAAGACGTATATGATCAAATTGATTGATTTCTTGAAGAGAATAAAGATTTGAATGATGAAGACTTCAAGATAATCTTGCACTATAATGATAAAGGATCTTATGATCCTTCTTCTTTCACTATTCATTCTATATCTCTTGACAAAGAAATTTATGACTCTACTTCTTGTGTTAAAATTGATAGGAATTAAGAAGAGAAGGAGAAGGAGGTGAAGGAACAAGAAGAAGAGGTGAAAGAAAAAGAAGAAGGGGATAAAGAAGTAGATGATTCAAGAGGGGGAGAGGAGAATGATCAAGAAGAGGAAGATAAATGTCCACTCATGGACATGAGCTTAATTGAAGAAAAACAACAAATTGAACTTGAATAGGAGCCTACAAATGAAATAAGCATTTCTCTAACCTTAGACTCTTCTACTTGTGCTTTAATTGATAATGTTGTTCGTTGTGAATATGTCTTACCTCTTGATATAATTGATTATAAGCTTGAATTGAAAATCTTCTTGAATATTTTTTATAGTAGGAGATGGGGGTGGATTAGGTTGAGAAGAAAAGATGAATTTTCTTGTGCTTATAAATTCAAAATGATAAGGAAAGTAGGGGTGTGGGGTAGAAATCCTACTTGTTTCCTTGATCATTATGCTTTGAGATTTATGTTTGATGGGGAGGATGAAAGATATCCTTGGACATTTAGCTAACATTGGTGTCGTCCGGCTAGGGGACGTTAAATCCAAGCGCTAGGTGGGAGGCAACCCACCCTTATATCCTTTGTTCGATAGATTTTTGTTTTGTTTTCATGATTGTGGAATTGGAAGTAAGTTGTGCTATTTCACTCTTGATTGTTACTTGTGCTTAATAGGTAGTTTGGGGGAGTTTATATTGAAATGGTAGGATTGGTTTTGGATAGTGTTGTGCATGATTATACTTGGATGTGTGCTTAATTGCTTAGCTATTGCCATATTCATCATTCTTTTCCAAACTTTTAGGATTTACAATCCGAAAAAGTTTGGGGGGGTGTGATCATTCTTCATATGGGTTATTTGATATTGATTGATGATGTTTGTGGTGTTTAAAAATTGTTGGAAGTGGTGTAGAAAAATTAATTTCGAAATTGAGAAAAAATTGCTCCGACCGAGCGCCGATCCACTGGCGACCGAGCGCCGGCCTACTGGCGTCCGAGCTTTTCGCTATGACTTGGGATTTTAATTCTACTTTGATTGATTGATTACATATTTATAGGGATTTCAAATTCTAGTCAACTCTAACGGCTAGTATTTGACACATATAAATATGAGTACCATAGAGAAGATTTAAATAAGTTTTACACAAGATCAACTAGTAGAATCGCTACACAATTCTCTTTGTACTCACACAACCCTACATATTTATTTATCATTTGTAAAGACTTTGTAGAAGTCTAGAAGTAGATGCAAGTGTGCACTAACAAGAGTTGTAAGAGAGTTTTCTCTTGAAAGTTGTAAGGAAGGAAGTTAGTAAGTGAGTAGATAGCCCCTCAAGTCCAATTTGGTTTGAGGAGAGTGGATGTAGGATATTTGGTCCGAACCACTATAAATCTCGTGTCTTTTACTTGATTTATTTTAATTGCTCCTACTTGCTGCACTAAATAAAAGGTTTTCATTAAAAGGATTTAATTTAAAATGTTTCCGCACACAAAATCACTGCGCACTCAGCTGATTGTAAAGTCAGCTGTTTTCAAAACAAGAAGACTCAAAGTCTTTTTTAGGGACCAAGACTATGTCTATAAATATAGAAGTTGAAGATGAAGATCAGCATGGGAAACAAACAAGCATATTAGAATTCAAGCTCTCAGAAGATCATTCTCAAAGCACTCGAAAAATACTCTTGTTTCCCAAGTGCTTACACTATTAGACCTCAACACTGTATTAGGCTTACTGATTATGGTCATAATTGCATCATTTAGCATCCATTTTGGTGTTATAATGATTGGTTTATGTTCATAATTGACCCTAATATGCTATACTTTGTGCTATTGACATCTTTTTTGCAAGAAAGAGCATTTTATAGGTGAAAATGAGCAAAAATGAGGAATTCACAGTTGACGTGATCCGAGCACATAGGGAAGGTTAAAATACTCAAATGAAGATCCTAGGAAGCTTGGACGAATCGTGGGATCGAAAACAAAAAAGTCAAAAATCAGACGTCGGAATCAACTCTGATCGCGCGCCTCCAGAAGGCAGATCGCGCGAACTCACTCTACTACCTCTGATTTGTGCCGTGCGAGCACACTACTACAAGCGCGCGATCACGCGCCCAATGAAGAATGATCGCGCGACAGTTCATTTTTCCAGAACAATAAGGGCAAAGTCATCTTTTCGCGTGTTTAACGAAGGGTAAAAGGGTCTAAATGTTGTGGGCACTATAAATACTCCAAATTTCAGATTGTGGAGGGACTTTTCATCATTTCATTTCATTAGGGAAGTTTTAGAGAGAGATTAGGTAGTTACTTAGTGGGCTTATGCTAATTTTCATACTTCTCTCTACGATTTCTTATAATCCATAAGTTGGATCATCGATCCGTTTATTCCATTATCTTAGTATCGTCGATAGCTACATTTCTACGGTTCATTTTTGAATTTGGAGAGTTCTGAATTAGAAGTTTGCATTTCAAGGTAGAAGGATAGTATTTCAATTCCATTGTAATTGGTAAGATTCTTGTAATTTTAATTCCAATTAGTGTTAATAATGAGTTTTACTTGCTTAATTGTTGATTGGTTCTCCCAATTAGCCATGAGCTAATTTCTAGTTGCATTGGTGTATGATCATTATGGTGTAATTTAGTGTTTTATTAATCTCATGCATGCTTAGTGATCTTAATTGATTAATTCTCTAATTTGATGAATTGCTTGAATGTTTGGTATGTTCAATTGGATAATTTGAGCCTATATAAGTTAGCGACACATGAAAATTGAGTTAATTCATGGAATCTCTTAATTGAATTTTGTGCCCACCAAGTGTTTGTATTAATGCTCTTATGCCAATGAGAATTGCTTAGGAGTTAAGACCTCTCAAATTGATTATTGGGTGTTGTAGAGAGATCTAGACACTTAATAGGGCTCTTAGGCTTAGTTAAACAATCAAGGGATCTTACATGCTTGGATTGATAGACACTAGATGAACCATAATGGGATTACACTAATGCACTTCTCACAGACTTGCTCATCTTTCCAAAAGGTGATAGTTAGATTTCACTATTCTTGCGAAAAGTAGATAAGAATCCAAGACAATTTTCTTGCTTTCCTAACTTTTACTTGTGTAATCAACATTACTTGCTATACATCGCACCGTTTCCCTGAGTTCGATATATTTTATTACTTGGTTAACTTGTCATATATACAACGTCCACGTACACTTGCGTGAGAGCACACAATTTTGGCAAACACTTACACTTTAATATATTAGAAGCCTACTGAGATAGTTCAAGCCCAGATATCAACCTTCATTATAAAAGGGCTATCTCAACTCTAGTTGGAACATACTCAAAGCCTGTAAACTGTAAAAGGTCTAGGGCAGAGAGTAGAAAGAAAGTAAGCTGAGTTGTTCTCAGTCTTAAATCTGTGAGAGGACTATGACTCAGGGAAAATCCTAGAGATCAAGACAAAACTGTGCTCTTGATCAGTGCACCACGACTCTAAATCAAGGAATTCCTAAGTTAATTAATGTTCCTATTAAATCAGGGAAAGTGGATGTAGGAGAGTTTAACTTCGAACCACTATAAATCCTCTGTGCCCTTACTTCTTTATTCTTTTGTATGTGTTGTGCTAATTGTCAAGGATGTTAATCTTAATCCACTGCCAACTTAACTTGTCGTTTTAAAATCACAGATCACTTGTCAGGGTACCTTCAGTCCATTGTTCTAAGAGAGTCCTCTGTGCTTTTGCAAGTCCACTATGTAATTTGTTTTTATCTAAAAATTTGTAAACACAGGTGTATTTCCCCCATACACCTGTTATTGTCTATCTGGGACCAACAAATGGTATCAGAGCAGGGGTTCTAAGAACCACTGCTTTGTTATTTTAAGTGGTCATTTGAACTGATCTATCTAACTACCCTGTCAAGATGTCTACTCATGTAGAAGGATCTGTCAACACAAGTGTTGAGCAATTTTGTTAAGCGAAAGATTATGTGGCTAATTAATCTAGGCAAATTACTCAAACAATAATTGAAGAGGTAATTTATAGTTGTTGTACTAATTTAAGAGAGAAATTATAGAGAGATAAATATTAGAGAGTTGTTTCTTGTGCTAAAAGTTTCAGATCCCTTCAAAAATGGACTATTACAAGTATTTATACCCTTGTAAGGGTGAGGTGGCACAATTTTAAGCCACATGGCTTCTGATGGTGACAAGTGTCCTCCATTTGTCACTGCCTTAGCTACTTGCCCCACTAACTCTAACCTAACCGACTTATCACTCCCTGTAGGTTCTTGGACACCTTTATATCTTCATTCTAGGGAATCGTCGGATGGCTGAAAGGTGAGCAACTCGGCGAGCAAGTGAGCCAGCACCGGGGGCTTAGATTCGAGGCTTGTTATCTCACCACCTCCAGGTTTGGCGAGCTACATGGCGAGCACCTGGGACTTGGCTTCCTTAGCTTGTTGTCTCGCCACCTCTTGGCCAAGCGAGCAAGCTAGCGAGCAGCGTGGCGAGCAACTTGAGCTTAGTTTCTTTGCTTGTTGTCTTGCCACCTCTAGGACAGGCGAGCAAGCTGGCGAGCAGTGTGGCGAGCAACTTGAGCTTGGTTTCTTAGCTTGTTGTCTTACCACCTCTGGGCCAGGTGAGCAAGCTGGCGAGCAGCGTGGCGAGCAACTTAAGCTTGGTCACGTGAGCTCATTGCCTCGTCACCTCTGGGCTTAGGCGAGTAAGCTGGCGAGCAACTTGTGCTCCAGCTTGTTTACACCTTAATTGTTCTTCGATTATGGGACTTAATTCCTTTTGTCAACAACAGGGATTGCACCCACAGGAGCAACAACAAATATTGTGGGAAGCACATATACTAATATAGGAGCCAACCCTCCCAACCATATGTCTCAACCCAAATTACCCCAATTTCCTGTGGAAGGATATGATTTCTAGAAATTCAGAATGAGGGCTCACCTAGCCTGTGTTAATGATGAAATGCTCAGAGTAATTTCCAGAGGTCCATTTGTCTTTATGACTGCAAATCCTAGGAACTCAGCTCCAACTGTAGCTGATCCTAAAGATGAGTGGTCTAAAGATGAAGATGACTTCACTGCTGATGAGAGAAAGAGGCATAACCTCAATTTCATTGTCATGAATATACTATACACAACCATCCCTGACTTTGTCATGGGAAGAGTTGTCCATTGTACTACTGCAAAAGAGATATGGGATACTTTGGATCTCATATGTGAAGGCATTGATAAGATTAAAGAAAATAAATTATCAGTGGTTGTTCAAAAATATGAACAATTCTCAATGGAACCAAATGAAACCATTGATCAATTGGATGGCAGGTTCACTAACATCATGAATGAGATCAACACTCTTGGAGAAGTGTAGAAAAAGAGAGAAGTTGCACTCAAAATACTCAGAGGACTTACCCCTAGATGGGATGTCTACTCTGTAATGATGCAAAACACAAAGGACCTATCTAACATGTCCATGCAGCAGGTATTTTTAGAACTAAAGGCCTATGAGTTTGATCTCAACAGGAAAAGAGCCACATCAGAGTCTTCCTCATCTGAGAAAGGAGTGGCATTCAAGGCAAACAGTTTTGATGCTGAACCATCCAAAGTCAAGAAAGCAAGCAAGTCATGCAAGTCTCAAAGCAATAAAGGAAGAAATAAACATCTTGGCCAGGAGGTTTAAAAAGGTGAATTCCATATTTGGAAAATACAAGAGATATTATCAGGATACCAAAGAGAGAAGGAACTTCAGGCCAAGATCAACCCCAAGGGATGAAAGGGAGTCTGAGAAGGAAACTACGAGAAATCAGAAAGAAGAAGAATCATCCTCAAAACCCATCCTCCAGAAGAAAAGACAAGGAGGACAAAAAAAAAGATGATGATTCCAAGAAATGTTACCATTGCAAAAAGACAAGGCACTTCCAATATGACTGCCCTCAACTGAGTACCAAGGAAAGAAAGGAGAGACAAGAAAAGTGAGACAGGAGACTAGAAAGAAGAGCAATGGTAGCATAAGATGAACAGGCTACAAGCTCATTTGATGAGATGTTCTTAGACAGTAGTGATGTTGACCTGTGCCTCATGGCCAGAGAAGAACCTAATGTACAATCCAACTCCTGTCAATTATTAGAACACTCACCTGAGCTTAGCTCAGAGTCAGCAAGGGACCACAACCTTAAGTTCTCTCTAGAACAATTGATGGTTGATTTCTGCAGGCTGCAAGACGCATACCTCACTCTTGAGGAAGAAAATAAGAACCTAGCTTCTAAGAACTCAAGACTAGTTGAATCTGGAAATGAGGGAGACCAAGCTTCAGCCTCCCATACCATTGTCCTGACAGATGAAGTGGAAACACTCAAAAGTCAGCTCAGTGGAAGGGATGAGCCGATTAGGGGACTTACTGATGACCAGATAAAACTAGCTTCTAAGAACAGTGAGCTAGTAATTCAAATCAAAACTCTCATCAGTAATGTAAATATATCGAAAGAGTAAATATACTGAAGGAGCTAGTAATCCCACCAACCTTCTCACACACTGAGGGGTTTGGCTTTCTTGTTTCCAACTATGGGTGATAGTCCTTGCTATCTAAACATTGCTAAGGATAAGGACTATCAATCTAAGCAAATATAGAATGATTCCTACTACAACACTAGGGAAATTTAATTGCAGAGTGTTGCTTGAAGTATGCTTTGAGCACTTGGAATTTGGATAATTTCATCGCTTGGAAATTTTCCGTAACCTTGAATGGGTGCAAGGTCTTATGTATTTATAGAGAGATTTGAAATAGATCCGTTGGACGAGATCTTTTCAAAATTTTAGGTAGGTGCACACAGTCAGGTACGAGTATTACTTTTCCCAATGCTTAAAAGGGAAACTTTGTGGTCGCCGCCTGCAGGCCTGAGGAATAATAACTGTGGCACAGACTCCGTACATACGTTGTCGACATCTGATTGGTTGTCCATTAAAATGGCTAATTCTCAATGTGATTTCATGCTTCCCGTACATTTAAAACTCTGAGTGTCTTGCACTTTACTCAAGTCAAATGTGTATCTTATCCGGAGCTACTGACATTCCTTTTGTCCTCAGGTGTTAACATAAATGTTAAGTCCCACTACTTAAGTAAGCTTTTCAACAGGACCTTATTAGTGTCAATAGATGATCACTCAGCCTGACTATTCAGGCTACGTCTGCCTTCACTGAGAGAGTCCTGTCCTGAGCATGCTTAGAGTACTCATTAGGAACATCATCAGTGGGAATCCTCAGGATTGTCTTCGATTTCTTCAGGAATGATCTTTAGGTTCTTCAGGATCAGCTTCAGGTCAGATGCTTAGAATTTTCTTCAGTGTGAACTCTGACCTTCAGGATTGAACACTCTTCAGACTTGGGATCTTTGGGACGTCTCCATCAATCTTCAGTGCATTCCCCCTGAACTGAATACCACTGAATAGGAAATCTATTCTAATCCTGACTAATCTTGAGCTAAAAAATCCTGACAACTATACTTAGGCATATTCATTAGGGATTTTGGAATCAGAATCAACACACTTAGATTGTATCCCAACAATTTCCCCCTTTTTGATGATGCCAAAACTCTTAACTAGAATCCTAACAATCTATACATCAGACTGAAATTGATCAGTGTACTCACTTCAGTATCCTCTAACACTTTAGGTACTTAGTCTATAAGATGGAAACAATGAAAGGGTCAGTACAATTCTTGATAAGGTGCAGAGAAATAAATCAGGAGTCAACAAGTGGTTGACCTCAGAATAGTAATATGTTTCATTGATATTCAAAAAGTACAAGGGTCCTGAAACTATTACATAAGATCCTTATCTATTACATAATCATTCTACATCCCACTTATCCAAAAGGGACTCTGTACTTGTTCAGTACACGTAGCAAGATTGCGTTCATCCGGTTTGGATCAGTCAGAGAGTCAGTCGCCCTGGCTATCCGCCCGATCTCCTTCTGAATCGCTGGCCGATTCAACTGAAGAGACATTCCTTGCAGTGGAGGCGGATACTCGATATTCTCGAGAGCACTGATCTCCACACCCTTTCCATTCGCATGCCTGACAATCTCCGTCCAGATGTCAAGATGCTCCTCCAGCATCCAGTGGTGAAGGATCGTCTCCTTGTCTTCTTTCAGATTGTCCCAGATCCCCACCACGTAGTATAGGTCCACCCACTCATTTCTCAGGGGGCCCCATCTCTCATTCAGTTCCTTGGGCACAAACTGCTCGACATGCTCATATAAGAGAGTCCCAAGGTCCTGACCAATTAGCTTCCGGGGAGCCTTCTTCCTTGATCCAGGAGCGACCTTCTTCTACTTCTGAACTAAGCCCGTCAGATACTCAACTGTCCCCTACAGCAGTTGGATCTGAGTGTCCTGAGAGATTTCCTTCATTTTTGCCAGCTTCTCAGGAACACTCATCTCCGTCTTTTGACCAGCAACTTCCGGATGCAGGCCTATCTCCATCTCCTTATAGATCCCATCAAGAGAACTTTGCTTCAGCTTCTTCAGAGCGGCAGACTCGGAGGCATCTTTTTTCACAGCAGAAGTGGACCTCGTCCTTTTCGTCTCAGTAGGAATAGTAGGAACATCTCCCTTGAGGGTCTTCTGCTTCTTCTTCACTATTTCCCCATTTTTGGCATCATCATCAGCATTGAGCTTCTTAATAATGTCATGCGGGGTGATGCCCTACGAGTCTGCTTGGTCAGAAAAGACTTTCAGCTGCTTCCTGAAGTCAGCAATCTGGTCACCACAGACTTTGTTTTGGGACTGAAGGAGTTCAATCTGCTCCTTAACAGAGATCATCGTCTGCTGCTCCCCATCAAACTCTCGCTTGAGGTTCGTTACAGCCTGATGCCATGTATCCTTCTCCTTCCTTAGGTCAGCCCCAAGCTCTTTGGCAGCCGTCTGGGACTCAGTAGAAGCTTCCTCCTTGGCCAACTCCCTGACCTTTCCTTCAAACTGAGCCAATCTTACATCAATTAACTTGTTCATCAGTGCCTCCTGACCTCCGAAGGATTCATCAAACTACTTTTTGTAGGCCTCATGAGTCTCCTCAGCATGATAGTGTAAATACATAACTATAATAGTCAGAAAACATAATAGTCATAATGCATGAAATTAATAGTCATTATGACTATTAAATAGTCAGATGATAATGATAGTCTCTATTGAATGATAGAGATAGTCATGATACATAATAGTGATAGTATTTTTTAAAACCTTATTGTTTGTAGATTTTGATGATAGCAAAATATAGGAATTCATCTTTATAAACTAACACTTCAGGTTAAAATATTGAAGAGCTTAGGATTACAGTTTGACGGGAAGTCTACAGGTGTAGTATTGATGAACTTATAGCTAGACAAAGACCTTACAACTGTAAGGTTGATCCTGCTGTTGAAAAGTGAAGTTGCAGGAGCAAAGCTACAGGTTGAAGAGAGAATCTACAACTATCGAAGACCGTTGGAAGATCAAGTACAAGATTAACAATTGAAGATGCTAGAAGACCCTTAATAACTCGGTTTAGTGAAGCATTAAAATGCACTCACTAAAGAGTACTTAAGAATGAATTACCTATTATTCTGAAGGATTAGTGAAGGCCAAGATCAGATTTCAGAATAACGATAAATAGTACAACCAGTACTATTGTGAGTGGAAGAGGAGGACCACTTCACACATGTGAAAGACTATAGAGAGAGGAGAAGCCTTATCGAGAATTCAAACGGATAAGACACAGATCTTCCACTATAAATAGAAGAGAATTTTAGAAGAGGAAAATAACAACAACTCGAGCATGCAAGCATTCAACTCTGAGCAAATCTACAGCTAGCAAAATTTCTGTGAGCTTTATTTGAGAGATTTTTCTTTGTGATTCATAGGCTAGTTGGTTAGGATTTTCTTAGTGAAGAATCACTTTTATGTTATTGTTCCCTCACATAATTTCTATTGTTGTAACATCAACTTAGTGTAGATTTCTCTTAGTGAGGTATAAGGCTCTTAGTGAGTCTGTGTATTCATACTGAATAGATCAAGTGTTTTTGTTACCTAGATTAGTGATCTGACTGAGAGCTAGTTATGAGGGGGAAATACTTGTACAAAGATCTTAGTGATCATTCTTAGTGAATTTGGCACTTAAGTGGTGTAATAGTGGATGTAGGAGGTCTTTTTATATACTCTAAACCACTATAAATCTTGCTTATCTTACTTATCTATTTATTGTCTTAATTGCATATTCTTTGTACTTATATTGTTACATGAATCATTGATTTAAATCTGCATAAAAGTTGTTTATACAGAACCAGTAATCTACAGTAGTAGACTCTTTAGCCACTCAGTTGTAAACTCCAGTGTTCATACTGTTTTTCATTAACAAAGACACTTATTCTGCTACACTCAAAAGGGTTTTGTAATACACTTTTAAGTGTGAGAAACCACTATGAAAATTATCTACAAGTTGTTTTAGTTTTTCTTAAGTGTGAGAAACCACTTTAAAAATTCGCAAAAATATTTCTTTGAGAATTCAGTCTAAGCTCTCCTCACATATCAACACACGGACCAACAAAACTGATGGGGTAAAAATTTGTCACTCCCTCGCAACACCACAAGTCATCTCCCTTGCCCACCGTAACCATATTGTCGCCCACACTTATCTCGCACCCGCGCCCGCACAGGGCCATTAATGGTCCTCCACACCAGCGTACGAGGCTTGACCATTAGCCCCCTTTACCAGTGTGCACCTCGCCCTTGCTATCCATGCTTGGCGAATCCCCAGTGTGTCCCAACGCAACGACAGCGCCAACTAGCGGCGCTCCGTCCCCTGTTCCTCTGAGTCACAGCCAGCCACAACCCCTTGCCAATGTGCCGCCACTGTACCCACTGTCAATTCCGCCAGATAATAATGGCCCACCGTCGCATGAAAACCATGATCGATGATTTGAGACCCCGCAAACACCACAACAACTTCAAAGCAAAGCCCGATCAACCAATCTCCTGTGTACAATCATAGCTACAACACCAATTTTTCCATCGCCCACGACCATAATACTGCAACGCAATCACCACCAGCCCGTCGCACCAGAGACGACCATACCACAATACCGTAAAAGCGATTGGTCAATCAATCGCCACACAGAGACACCACCGACGACACTCTTGGTAAACGGTTCACCGATGCATGCATTTGTGCCGCCGTTGGACATTGACATGGATGAAGAGCTCTCTGATGTTGATTCCATTGCAAGGGACGAGAAACTTTGTACAACGCTGCTTCAGGCCAACGAAGATGGCGTTCTCCGCTGTCCACTAGCATCACACGAGGATGAGGTTGTTGTGAATGGGCCTCTTGCCCTAGATTCACATTTTGGGCCTTTTCCTATGAGTGATTTGCTTAGGCCATTCAATTATATGGGCCTGAAATTCATGGGTCTAAAACACCAATAAGGGATGGATTTTTTGGTTTATAGAAATTAATAGGATTTGATTTTATTAATTATTACTATTATATAAATAATGATAATTATTTTGATAATTGTTTGAAAGCTCCAATTGTTTACCGTCTCAAGATTTTGGGTAAGATACGCACCGCATGTATTTTTTTTAGATCAAGTGTCATGAGATCTCAAGTTTTTATGCTCTTTTTGTGGATATTGACCATTTTGTTGCCTACATTCTCTTGCTCAAGATACGAATTCCAGCAGATTTGAGGACTAATCTTTTGAAGCGGGAAAGAATGATGGAGATAAGAATAGATAAAATATTATATTTAGTATTAGTACGATTTGTTAAGATTTTAATTTATTTGATAGGATTTGCTGAGATGTTTAGTATCTTTAATTGATTTATTTAGATTTGTTAAGATTTTATTGTATTATAAATACGTGTCTCAAGTTTATTGTAAAGTGAGTTGAAATTATTATTGAATGAAATTGGGTTTATTCCCTTTTATTGTGTTTTATCGATGTTCTTCCAGTAATCAATTTCAATCAATGGATTTACACATATAATCACATTTATGTAATTTTTTGGTCTTCACATAATCAATAGATGATTACTTGTGGTTCCGCAAGCATAAGTGATTCTATTGTAAATGGGTGCACTTATTAAATTCAATGAATTAGTTAGAAAATTTTATTTAAAATAGATATTATGGTTATTTTTAAAAGAAAAAAATTGATAGGATTTACTTCTTTAATATTGAAGTCCTCTATTTTAAAAAACGGATCGGACCGGCCGGTCGGAATCGAACACCCTCCGGCCCGCTGTTGTACGTTAGACCGGGCAATTTTTAAAGCGGTTGAAAAGCACTCAAAAGTGGTAAAAACCGGGTCGGACCGGTCACTTGGTGGACCGACCGAAATGGCGCTTCAACAAATTTCTAGTTTTTTTTTTTACATTGGATAATGGATTAACTAAATTAATTATATATAATATATGTAAAATATAATGTAGTAGTAAAATATCTAGTTTCTTAGTAAAGTTTATCTATAAAACATATAATTTTATAAGAAAAAAATATAAAAATATATAAGAAGGTTGAACAGCCTCTTGATCATCTCTCTGATGTTTACAGTGGTCCATTTCCTCTTGGTCACCGTCTCACCCTTCTCCACCATGCTGAAAGAGGTTGGAATGCACGTTTCCCACTCACCTTCCTTGTTCTGCACCATCTTCAAGTAGAACGCAGCAACAAGACGTGGATGCAACCTCTCCGGTTTCGCAGTGACAAAATGAAGAAGCCCAGCATTCTCGAAGAGTTCTTTAACTGGGATTATGTCTGGGTAATTTGAGGAAAAATCCTCCACCGGTTCGTTCAAGTGAAAAAAGATTACCAAGAACGAGTTTGCAGAAGGAGATCCGATGGATGAATGTTTGAAGAAAGTAATTTGCAGGGAGAAAGTATAGCAAGAAAATATTTTGGTTGCGTAAAGGATGCAATGACAAAACCTTCTTCTATTTATACTAAAATTCAGTTTTAATCGGACGGCTCAGATGATATGACTTATGAGATTCAACGGATGAGATCAAAGCGGAAAAATGCATGGACGTTAATTGAGCCGTTTCAATTTTCAAAGTTAATGATTCAAAAACTTTATTGAAAACCATTCCCGCCCACTTTGCACTAAATGCGCGTCAAAGCATGTCCGATATTAACTCAAATAATTGCATTAATTAATAACTGAAAATTAAATGAACGGTTTAGATTTTATGACAAAAAGATTTGATTTGACAGTACGACGGACAAGATCAAAGCTGATGTAAGCAAGATATGATGAAGAAAAATAATTCAGGAAACATACCAGTCAGTCAGAGATAGTCATCTGACTGATACCACATATGACTTATCAGGGTGACAAGCCCTGAGTTCCGTGTCCTGAACCTTAGTCAGTCTAAACTGATCATCCTTTCTTAATGTCTGATTCTCCTGACAACCATTCATCCTCTCTCTACAAACCATTCATCCTGATCCGTAGTTAGTCATTCCCCCTGGCCTTATTTACTCTGAACTAAGATTCATCCTGAATCTTCTAAGCCTTGGTCAAGGAGTCCTAACTCTACTGACAACACAACAAACCTGGTTTCGGGCAAAGCCTTGGTCAGGATGTCAGCTCTCTTCTTGTCAGTAGGCATCGTCTCCATCCTTATATTCTTCTTTTCAACATGATCTCTTATAAAGTGATGTCTTATGTCTACATGCTTACACCTTGTGTGTAGGACTGGGTTTTGGGATATGGGAATTTCACTATTATTGTCACAACAAATTGGGACTTCAGTAGCCTCTACTTGGTAGTCTCTCAGTTGTTGCTTCAACCAAAGAATTTGGGAGCAACAACTGCCTGCCGCCATATACTCAGCCTCAATAGTAGACGTTGCAACATTTGTTTGTTTCTTGGAAAACCAAGAGATCAGTTTGCTCCCTAGAAACTGACATGTGCCTGTAGTTGATTTCCTATCAATCCTACAGCCTCCATAATCAGCATCAGAATAACGTGTCAGTTCTAGGTTGTCATCTGAAGGATACCAAAGTCCTAGATTGACTGTACCTTTCAGGTATTTCAGTATCTTTTTAGCACTCTAGATGACTCTTCTTCGGATCAGACTGATACCTCGCACACACTCCAACTGCATGGGTGATGTCAGGACGACTTGCAGTCAGATACAATAATGAACCAATCAGTGCCCTATATTCAGTCTGATTCACTGAGGTCCCCTCCTTGTCAGGATCCAGCTTCTCATTTGTGTTCATGGGAATGCGTGAGACCATGCTAGACTGAACTCCAAACTTCTGAATCAAATCCCTCGCATACTTGGACTAATTGATGAAGATTACAGAGTCAGTTTGCCTGACCTGAAGACCCAAGAAGAAGTTCATCTCTCCCATCATTGACATCTCAAACTTCCCTGTCATCAGCTTTGAGAATTTCTCACAAAGCTTCAGGTTAGGTGATCCAAAAATTATGTCACCCACATAAATTTGGACTAAGAGAATGTCCTCCCCTTCGGATATCTTGAAGAGGGTCCTGTCCACTGTTCCTTTCACGAACCCATGGTCGATCAGGAACTAGGTGAGAGTATCATACCAAGCTCTAGGAGCTTATTTAAGGCCATAAAGTGCTTTCTTCAGGTGATACACCTTATCACCAACTTTGAACCCAGGAGGTTGCTCCACATAAACCTCCTCGTTCAGAACTCCATTCAGGAAAGCACTATTTATGTCCATCTGATACACCTTGAACTTCTTAAATGTTGCGTAAGCCAAGAACAGCCTGATTGCCTCTAACCTTGCGATCTGACCGAAGGTCTCATCATAGTCGATCCATTCGGCCTGAGAGTAACCCTTTGCCACCAGTCTGACCTTGTTCCTTACAACAACATTCTTCTCATCCCTCTTGTTCTTAAAGACGCACTTGGTGCCAATAACATGTTGACGCCTAGGTCTCTCCACTAACTCCCAAACCCTATTCCGCTCAAACTGATTGAGCTCATCCTGCATGGCTAGGATCTAATTGGGGTCAGCAAGAGCTTCTTCTATGTTCTTAGGTTCCTGATCAGACAGGAAACAACAAAACATATCTCTCTCGCCATGGAACAACCTTGTCCTGACCCCCTCATTGATATCACCAATGATATCAGCCAATGAGTGATCAGCTAGCCAATTCCTCTTGCTGACTGGAGCACTAGGAGCAGCTGCTGACGTTCCCTCGCCTGATCCTAAAATGTTAGTCTCGATAATAATAGGCAAAGAAGAGGAACGAGCAAGAACAGGGGATACTGAGTCATTCACTGAGGGTTGTCCAATGTCAGTGACATTGTTTCCCCCTACGAAGTTGGACTCAGTAACTGTCTCAGGTGCAGATTCATCATCACCGACAGTCCTTACCTCAGGTTGAGTCTGTGCCTCCGTTTGAGACTCAACATTCTCCGAGGCTGGGGCTTGCTGAGGGTTGGCCTGAGGTCCATCCTGATCGTCATCATCATCCCATCCCTTGGGAGCATGCACAAACTTGACCTTGAATTCAAGATTCTGCTTCAGGCTCAATCTTGTCACCCTCTTGGTAACCCCCTCAGTGTCAGGACTTGGAACCTGTTTTCTACGCACTAATGCAGTCTCATCAAACACAACATGAGGTGTTTCCTCCACAGAACGGATCCGACAGTTGTACACCCTGACAACTTTGCTGACTGAGGAGTATCCTTAGAAAACTCCCTCATCAGACTAGCTATCAAAGGCTTTCAGTTGGTCTTTCCCATTGTTCAGGATGAAACACTTACACCCAAAAATATGGAAGGAGATGCGAGGCTTCCTCTTGTTCCATGTTTCATAAGGTGTCTGAGCATGTTTTTTGTTCATCATAGATCGGTTTTGAGTGTAGCAAGCAGTGTTGATTGCTTCAGCCCAGTACTTCTTGGGCATTCCTGACTCAGCCAACATGGTCCCGGCAGCTTCCTTCAGGGTCCGATTCATTCTCTCAGCAGCTCCGTTCTGCTGCAGAAGTCTCATGAGAAATGTCAAGGTCAGTACAAAAATCAGTTATAATAGAGTTAATAAACTCTGTTCCCCGGTCTGATCTGATCATGACGATGCTCTGTGATAGCTTCTTGAGAGCTACGTACCCAAATGTAGGTTGATTTCAAGTAATAAAATTTCTCTGGAGACCGAGTGTCGAACCACAGGGAGATTTGGAAGAAAAAGATATTATCTAGTTAAGAGGTTTCAATAAAGTAACAAAATACTAGAGCTTTGGGATTCCACTTTAGATAAAAATACTAGAGTTATGATCTTGGTTATCTTTGATAACTCAATCGAAATCTAACAGTCAAGTGATTTTAATCGAAAGATATAACTTTGAGCACATATAATACTTTTGAAAAGTGCCTTTAGACCTTCGAACAAGTTTATAAAATCAATAGTTGATGTGTAAAACTAAGCATTTGTTGTGCCAATAAGTCTACAACAAATCAAA
>JAPKLY010000403.1:141610-163476 GCA_026898435.1 Prunella vulgaris
ATTAAACCTCCTTAGTAGGCAGTTAAGTGGAAGAATTTAGAAAATTTTAGAAGCCTCAAGACATGTCCAAAATTACCTATAAATAGGGCTTTACATCTTCACTTTTGAACCATGAGAAAAACACACAAACATACTTACTAACCGTGAGTTTCCAAGAAAGAAGAGGAGAAGAGATTTCAATCCATATAATATTCTAAACTTGAAGAGTATATAGCACATAACATCTTAAATTAGAAGAACATGTAGCATTTTAATGTCCTAAACTTTAAATAAAAAGAACATATAGCACGCAATTTGCGAAGGTTTTAAACTTGCAATAATTAGTGTCCTAAACCTTTAAATGATAAACATATCATCATAAAATTAGAATAATGAGTTCAAAACCATGCAAACAAAGTTTCATACATAGCATTTTAGAACTCCAAATCACTATCACATCATGCTCATCAAATATGATCTATTTTAGAAAGAAATAATTTGAAAAGAAATATCTTTTATTTTCTATTCTTAAGTATTTTCTAAACACATTTTAATATAACCAAAAATCACAAAATTAGTATAATGAGATCATAATTAGGTGTATAACACCTTGTGGCAATTCATTTTGTAAGTGAAAATTTTAGGTTTTGGATCATGTTTAGAAAGAGGACAATGATTTTCTTAGGTTTCCATAGAAAATTCCAACATCACGACCTTAACAAAAAAAAAAAATTTGTAAATATTTAGGCTAGTTCAAAAACTTTGAAATAAATCATGGAGATCCCTAAGTTCACCTAATATTTAATAGTGTATTTTACAAAAGTTGTGCTCGAGCCGATTTTTCTCAAAATTCAAAGAATTCCGAATTTGGGGACTTCTCAAGGCAAACAAGAAAATATAGTCCTTAATCTAAAATCAACACCAAACATCATGCCATTCACTTGAATCATGCATTCAAATAGCATTTATCAACACATAGCCTTCACTAAACATAGAATTTAGACTAGTTTTATCATGGAAAATATTTACTTGACTTCTAACAAGAAGGTAACAAATGAGCAACAATATTCAAGTAGGGCAGTTTTCATTTTGGACTACACTCATACAAACTTTGAGCATTTTATAAAAATATCAAAACTCACCCAAAAATCATGAAATTTTTACAGTAGCTACCTTATCAAGTATAATTTAAAAATAAAATTTATTTCATGTAATTTTGATTCGGAAAACATGAGTTCTAGGCTTGTTTTCAAAACATGGCAGATTGTTGCAGAAAATCCAGAAACTGTGCAACTTTCGAAATAATTTTGGTAAAAATATTTAAACACCTCTAAAAATATTGAAATAAATTATGCAGGTACTAAACCTCAGTTAGTATTTTACCATAATTTTTAAAATATTTTTCCATCAACTGATTACTCCCAGAAAATCCATAATTTCGAAATAAGGAGCATTTTGTCACACGTTCGTAGAAAATTCATAACTTATCAACGAAAACTCCAAAATTGCTCAAACTAGATTCAAATGAAAGATAACTTGATGTAGTTTCTAACCATATAAATAGTGTCCAAACATTTATAAAACATGAGTTCCGAATCCTGTAAGAAATCTGAGGTCAGTGTATAGAGTGTGTGGTTTGTGTGCATGCTTTCACTTATATTTTCTATTCCATAACTACCATGCCACCAACATTTTAACACCTTCAAAAACATCATCCAAGACTTCATTTATCATGCATTTGAAAATTAAAAAGTGACAAAGTCATAAGGTTTCATGGTATCTAAAAATATGTAACAATAAACACACATAGCTTACATACACATGCAAGAAAACCAAAATGTTTTGAGATGGGGTTTTACAACCTTTGGAGCCTTTTTCTTGTTAATAAAAGAAGCTTTATTTGTCCCTTGACCCTTAAGCTTGTAGGAATGGAGCACCACTTGGAGGAATACTTTGGTTTTGAGCTAAAACAAGGCAATGGAGTAAGTTAGGAAAAATAGAGAGGAAAACATGAACTTAAAGAGAGGAGGAGAGATGGAGAGCTTATTTTTTTTGCTTGGAGTTAGCTTCAAAACTTCAATAAAACTTCATAGATGACTTTATACATGAGAATGAAAGCTTCTTATGGTTGTAAATGGGAGAAGAAAATTTCCTTCTCCCTTGAAATGATAATGGCCGAAAGTTGTAAGTGAAGGGGGAAGAGATGCTTTGCTTGTTTTTCTTTCATTGGTTTCTTGTCAAATGAAGGAAGAGTATCAAGATAATGCATATATAGAGGGAAAGTCTTGTCTTGGCCGAATTTGAGTGTGTAGGAGAGGGTAGGAGAAGTTAAGGTTAGATAAGGGAGTAGGAAAGAAGGTATGGCCCCTTAATTTAGGGGTATGGGCATTTTGACCCAATTTTCTTCAAACAATCAGATTGGTTTCGGTCATGGGGGTATTTAGGAGGGGAATTTGAGTTCTAACTGTATTTTGGGACGCGATATGGTTTTCGGTGTTGAAATCGGATATTATTCGGTTGCGTTTTGGGCTCCAAAAATTAATATTTTGATCGTTTTGGCACACGAAATTTTTATATCTTGTATTTATTAATAAAACCTTGTATTTAAATCATTTTACTAATTAAGTCTTGATTAGGAACTGTAATTACTCGCCGGATTGATGATTTTTGAAATTTAGGGTTTTCGGTTCGACATTTGGCAACAAAAGTCTAAATTTTTGTTTAATAATTCTTTTAAACTTAAAGGCCTTTAAAATCCTATTTAGGACCTTATCTTACTCATTCCACCGATATATTTAAGTCCAATTCGTAGTTACGGTGCTAGGAGTGCTCCCGGTTCTGGTTTTGGACCAACCGTTGAGTAGAAATCAACCTTTTAAAAACATAATGTTCTTAAAGAGATAAAAATCAGTAAGTTAAATATGTATACATATAACATAACATTTAATATATATAATAGAAAATCCTAATTTGGTTCGGGGTATTACATCCTACCCTCCTTAACAGAAATTTCGTCCTCGAAATTTGATTCGTCCTTCTTAGACATTCAGTACTTCACGTAGAATTCATCTCCTCGAGAAATTTAATAGGTTCTTACTTCTTCAACCATTTACCTTAAAGTATTGAACGCCTATATTACCCCTATTAGTCAAATCTTAATTTGCTCATACACCACTAAAACTTATCGTCTCATCCACTATGACCCTCTTTGCTAACGTCTTTACCGATAACCTCTATTTCTTTCCTCAAAACTTCCTAATCATTCCAAAATCTCTTTTCTCATAAAAACACTAGGATCCTCAATGTATGTACGATACTTATTTCCTTAAATAAGATTCTTATCTCAAGGTGAGTAACAAAATAAAAGTTCGGTCTTATAATCTACATATTGCCTCAAACATTACGTGGTGGTTTCAGTCATTCTATCCCATAAGGCATTACACCCATTTATGAGAGCCAAGGTTTATTCCTCACCTATTCACATCTATTGCGTTGAATCTTAAAACACTTAGATATCCCCAAAAGAAGGTAACTGAGCTCCTATATATCTCCATACATTTTCTTATAGTGTACAAGTCCCAATTTCTCTTCTATCTTAATAGGTGAGGGTTGTTTTGTTTTACCATCCAAATCCACTTCATATTCGCTGAACTTGGAATTCACCCTCGAACTTCACCTAAGATTTCCTTCAACGAAAGACGGTTCCCTTTGTTCACTAAGCTAAGTACCTCATCTCTCATGGAGAGCTCGTATAAACTCTTATATTCCCATCAAAACTTAATTACACCTAATCCACTAGGTCATCGTACTACATACCATAAAATATTCCTTGATTGTTTAAGGCTTTGCACCCATGAAACTTGTCTATGATTCTCTCGTCTTCTTATCCTCAAATAGGCCTAGAATATTCATCCTTCATGCTGCTCTTCATCCTTTTTGTACCTTAGCATGATAACAAACTTTCCAAACATAGATTACTGGTAAGTCTGTCATCCCAAGGACACTATTTGTAAGCTTACATCGCCCTTAAAGGAATTTGAATGTTGTCTCTAAGATGCTACTCCTTTCGTCCTTTAGTTCGGCTTAGAACGATTCCTAAACTGGTCGAGCAAGCACTAAATACTTGGTAGTGGATACTTATTTGTGGTGGTTTATTGATCCTTCTTAGGGTAAATTCATAACTTAGTTTAAAGGATAGATCTTTTCTTATGAGCAGAACTAGGCACCTTCCCAGTGATGTATTAACCCAAATGAATTTCTTGTCAAACAACCTTCATTGCAGTACTAGCTTATTGACAAGACTGTATCTATTAGTCCAAAGCAATCCTTGATCAATTCTTAGGAAAAGGTTAGGGTTGTCTCTCGCGATCATTGTAGGATTTAGTGATGTCTTCCCAAGATAACGACTAAATGCCCATGATACTTTCTTTCCTATTTGATCCTTACACCTTCGATGATGGAGGGGATACATATATTCTATCTAGACTGAGAGTTCTAGGGTAATTAAAGTGTCGATCTTTAGATATCTTGGAAAAGGGTTTCCTGCCTAGTTAACACCTTGCCCTTAGTCAACTATCCAAGTCTTAGAGTCAAGTCAAGACCCTAAATCGACCATCCTCACTTCTATGTGGCCTCTTATTCTATCCAAATTCTTATTTCTTACTCTACACGTCACCTTCTGCTTTGATAATAAATCTATTCCCAAGACTATACCAAAATCATTTCGCTAAGAAGGTCAAGTTCGACTCCATTAAATTCATTCTTACTTCTATGCTAACCATGATCCTTACTGGAGGACAAGTTTCAGAAAGTATCTAACCATGAGAGAACGGCCCGAAGATCCTTGGGCGGTGGTTCGTCTAGTCAAGCAAGCAGCACGTTACGTAATCGTCGATGGCCATTTGTATCAGAGGATTTTCATCACCCCTGCTCAAATGCGTCTCAAGAAAATAGGGATTAGAAATTCTCGAAGAAATCCATGAGGGAATCTGTGGAAGTCATGTTGCTGGACGAGCATTGGCGTACAAAACCATGAGGCAAGGGTATTACTGGCCTACCTTGAAAGAAGATGCCATTTCATTTGCGAAAAAGAGTCGCAAATGCCAAGTGTTCGCCCCCAACATCCATGTTCTTCCACAAGAGATGAAAGCTGTCTATGGTCCTTGGCCGTTCGCCAAGTGGGGTATCGACATCATCGGACCATTCACACCTGGGAAAGGTAGTGTAAGGTTCGCAGTGGTTGCCGTGGATTATTTCACCAAATGGGCCGAAGCTGAATCGCTAGTGACAGTCACTCAGGAGAAAATGATCAATTTTATCTGGAAAAACTTGATTTGCAGATTCAGTTTACCTCGATCAATTGTAACCAATAATGGGCCGCAATTCGACGGAAAGAAAGTCCGAGAGTTCTGTAATACTTGGGGAATCAAGAAGTATTACTCGACCCCGTATCACCCACAGTCCAACGGCCAGGTCGAAACTATCAACAAAATTATCAAGCGGACATTAAAACTTTGCCTGACAGAGAAAAAAGGAAGCTGGTCGGAAGAACTCCCGGAAGTATTGTGGTCATACCGCACGTCATTCAGAACAAGCACAGGCGAGACTCCATTCGCAATGGCGTACGGCGTCGAAGCAATGGTACCAGTGAAATTACAGAATCCAACGCGGTGGGTTTGTATGTACGATGAGAGAGAAAATGATGAAGCCGTTGCGATCGAAAAAGATTTCCTCGAAGAAAAGTGGACGGCCGCAGAAGTACGTAGCGCTGCATACAAACAGTACGCTACCCGGTACTACAATTCGAGAGTCAAAGTCAGAAGTTTCCAAGAAGGAGATCTAGTTTTGCGGAAAATCATATCCACTCCATCCGGAACTTTTGGACCTGGCTGGGAAGGACCATTTCGTGTTTCGCGAAGTTGGTCAAACGGGACTTGCGAGTTGGAAGACCTGGACGGGGTACCATCTTCATACACGTGGAATGCTGCTCATTTGAAGAAATTTTATCAATAGAAGATGTAAATGTACATTTTGTTTCAGAACAGATTATGAATGTTATAGACGGTCTTTTGTTGAGAAGGTCGCAGTCTAACTGAAATTGCCTAACTAACAAGTGGCTACAGAGGGCCGAAATGCGCTCCAGTTAGAGCTCCGGCTCTGCTGGTCGAGCATGCTCTTTGTGCAGAGACAAAATGGCATTGTACGATGCTTGTACGTCCAGCACTAGAGAGAGCACAACCATGCCAACGCCCTTCTTTGGTGGAAATGTTATGGCGTTAAAACGCCTAATTACTCCCGAATAAGAACCAAGCATGAAGCCCCGAAAGACCACACACAGATGGACTTGATTGTGCATCCGAGGCCCCTCCGAAGGACGTCATGTACGATCCGAAGGATAGCAGAGTGGATGTACCCGGTAATACCAGGACAGCGCTTCATGTCCACCAGAGGGATGCGAATACGCTCCCAAGGACGAAGTGAATGCTTCCTGATGGCCCATTTCTGTGCGAGTGTCTTATTCGTCTCGTGCCCAGGAAGAGGTGAAGCAAAACGAATTAAAGACCCAACAGACGTGAAAGGCGATATATAACAGTTAGACAGAAATAGCATCTCATTAGAGTTCACTAAAACAAAACGAGTACATCCGAAAAACATCTTTCATTGAAGAAAAAGGAGTACAACGAATAGTAAGAAGTTCGAGCAACATTCTGAATCAAAAAGATAAAAAATGAAAGTGCAACATAAAGCGGTAAAGTAAAAAGCAAAACTGATGTTTAAAATAGAGAAGACATCAGGCAGGCAAAACAACAACCCTACTCAGTAGCGGGGGCAGCAGCACCGGCACCATCGACAGACGGAACCTCGGGAACCATCGTATCATCACCCGGAGGAGTCGAGAGATAAGACATGGCGATTGCATCCTCTCTCTCCTGACGGCCTTCATCGGGAGAAGCTTCTGCAACATCAGCAGTCTTTTGGGCGGTAGAAGAGGTCTCGGCGACTGTAGCAGTTGAGGAGGCACCAGGAGCTGATTGTGATTGCAATCGAGGTTGGGTGATGGTATATCCCTCTCCGAGAAATCCCAAATCGAGTCCCGACTCCACTAAATCATCTAGCGGAAGGTCCTGCGCCTTGGACGGTGGATTAGCTCGGAGGAAGTCAGATAGCTTCTTCATCATCATCCCAGACATCTCCGACCCCTCTTTCTCAACTGCACGGATCACTCGAATACTTTCGGAATATGCGCAGACATATTCGAAGTTAGCCACTTCACCCATCTGCTCCACAAACTCCTCCTCGGGATACATACACTCTACTGTGTTTTGAAGCGCAGCCTTCCCTTTCTCCAATTCCAGATTCTGATCCAGGGAATCACCATACTTCTGATGCGCATCAGCATTCTCAGCCTTGAGGAGGGCAACGCCTTCAGTAGCTGCAGTTAATTGTTTATTGAGATTTCAATTGCGATACTGAAGTTTCTTGACGGACTCAAGAGCATTGTTCTCCGCCTCCAGAGTGCTTTTGATCTTAAGAGTTGCTCGGGCCAACTCATCATCTTTTGCCTTCAGAGCCTTTTTATCCTCTTCACGCTCATCCTCAGCTTTGAGAATTCACTCTCTTGAGGTCAAGTACCTGATCCAGGGCCCGCTGGATTGTGATGGGAACAGAACTGGCAAACATCCCGCCCATGAGCAAGTTATCACTCACATCCTGTTGACGGATCGTGCGGTCATTTGTTCTGCTCCAAGACTAAGCAATGAACTCAGTGGCCCTTTGAACGTACTGATCAGGAATATCACCCATATACCTCGGCACCCTCGAACAGGCAGCCTGATGAAGTGCATCACAACGAAAAGGATGATCGCTTGGATGATAACTGAAAAGAATAACGATCGCATGAGAAAAATGATGATTCAAATGTAAAATGGTGGGAGAGAATAGGGACTTACGACTCCCGAATCTCCTGTTCCCATCCGAGATAGGAGTCATCTCGGCGAAAGCCTGGTTCGCAAGGAGAAGGTGGAGGTTGATCACGAGGATCCCCAGATGGAGGATCGGCAGGAGGGCGATCAAATCCGATAGACGCGGCAGTCTTGCTTTTCTTTTTCTGCCAATTGGCATCCTCTTCATTGCCAGCAGAAGAACTGCCGCCCTTCCTCGGCTGCTTGGAGGATTTCTTCGGCGGGCTTTTCCGAGCCGATGGATCAGCAGCAGGAGCAACAGGAGGTGGCACCGCCGTCCGTTGCACTGGAGGCTTGGTTCCCCTCAATCTCCGTAATCTAAGTAATGCTGCTGGAGGATCCATCGTGTGCCTATTCAATCCGGAGTCAATATCTCGAACTCGGCGGCAAAAAGTGTGAAACTCCGGAGGAATCGCGACTGTAACTCCTTGATCTGTCACAAAAAACTTATTGTTAAAAGAATGAACAAATCGAAGGAGTAACAGAAAATGAACGATATCAACCTGCTGGAAGCGGAGCTTGAGCGGCAAGGTGATGCGGACTAGTGACCAAGCCGGCGACACGTCGATAATGTTCGCTCGATAAATGTGTCACCATCTGAAATTGCTCACGGTAGTAAGCGGCGTTAGAAAGCGCATAGAGGAACAAGTCGGGAATGCCTTTCGGTCCCCACTTCGGAAGCCTCGGACCTGCAAAGAAACAAAGTTTACATTAGTGAATTCCGGAACGAAAGACGCATGGAGAATGACACTTACGTCTCAATTCCCCATATTCTTCCGGGGTCCTAATTCTCTCTCTGGAGCCAGTGTAAGAGGTGGAAGCGCGCCAGTCCCCACCGATGAAGAAGAACTGATCCTTCCATCATTTCACCTTATTCGGAAGCAACTCGACGACCTTCATCCCTGCTCGGGCTTTAAGATAGTAATATCCATATCCTTCTTCGCTGCATACCGATATCATCATAGCATAATGAATCTCGGGAGCCGTCAATCGATTGGAATAACCCTCCAACCCCATCACCGTCAAGAAACCTAGCAGATTATTCCATCCATTTGGCGTAATCTGAGTGATCGCTAGGTTAAAGTCCATCAGAAATTGGCCGATCATCGGATGAAGTGGAAGTGGGAACCCGGCCTCGAGAATATCAATGTTTAATGCGGTGCAACCCGGTGGCAGCCGGTCGGCTCGCTCTCGATCTCGTGGAACGTACATATGAATATCAAGCGAGATCCTATACAGATCCCGAAGAGCAGTCAAATTGTCCTCTGTCAACAGACTTCGATGCGTGGTGGCAGTGTATACCATTTTCTCATACGGAACAGGAGGAATTTGAGGTCGAATGAACTGATCCCGATACCGATCCAGATATACCACCCAGCTCATCTCCTGTGCAATCCCCTCTGGAATTGTCTGTTCAAGTAATTGCTCAGGAGGTTGATAAATACGAGTCAAATCATCCCAGATCTCCTGTTGACTCGGCCCGAGATCACGCTCGAAATCTTCTCCAAGTTCAGAACCGGCATCCTCCTCGCCAGGGTTAATCACTTCAGGAATCTCACCTGACTGATCCCGAGCCCCAGAGTCCTCATGAACAACTTCGCTATCGGGAGATGCGGAACTGGTCCCGAAAACATCATGAATAACTGAATGAATATCCGGATCAGTTTCATCCTCAGTGTCTTCGTCCGCAAATATCAATCTTCTTCTAGCAGGCGGAGGGGAGGCTAATTGTCTACGCTGAGTGGCCTGTGCGCGATGAGCCGCTCGCAAATCCCTATTCGAGAGTTGGGAGCGACCAGCTCCACCTGCTCGCTTGGGGCGAGCAGCTCTTTGTTTGACCCAGCGAACAGCTACACCTGCTCGCCTAGTGAGGTGAGCAGCACCTTCAGGTACCGGGCAAGCAGCACTAGGAGAATCCTGGCGAGCTGCTGAACCTGCTCGCCTGTCCAGGCGAGCAGCTCCTTGAGTTTTTGGGCGAGCAGCTGTTGAAGTTTCCAGGAGAGCAGCTACACCTGCTCGCCCAGATTGGCGAGCAGCTTCTTGAGCCCCCAATTCTGGGCGAGCAGCTCGTTCATCTCCAAGCTCAGCTGCTCGCCTCCATTCTTGGATGGCTCGATCACGATCCCGGGACTCCGCACCAATCACTAAACTTCCCGTACCCCTATTCCGTGCCAAATTGGAGTAATTCCACAAGTCTTGGATAGGGGACTCCACCATGGGCCTTTTTCCGGGATTACGCGGTGGCGAACCGCCAGGGGACGACAACGACGCCATTGTTTCAGGCGAGAAAGTTTGAAAACCAGAAAAATTGAATACCAAAATCAAGCGCTGGAGTCCAACGGTGTAAAATCCTCAATCCCAAGCAACCGAAACCCAAAGTCTAAATCCAATATAAAGTGATTCCTAGATCGACAAATTCTGGCGATAACCGAAGCCTTCGAACGGATTTCGAAATGGAAAATAAGAGAAACACATGAGAACAATGAACAAGTATACTACCTTATTCTAAAAATCAACGATGCCGAAGACGATGATATTTCCAGAAACCAACTTGCCGGAGTTTGCTCGCGAAAGTGAAGAAAATGAAAAGTGGAGGAGGGTTTTGGTTTTAGGTATTTATAGATAAAAGATGGGCCCTTGTTTGCAATTTCTCAAGGACCAAAGCGCAAATATTTAAAATAATAAAAAAATAAGCTCTCGAATTAAGGGATGGCATTTTGTATTCCGCGCCTAAAAATCTCGCCGAAACAGGCGAGCAGCTAACCTGATCGCCTTATCTGCTGGTCGCCACCTTCAGGCGAGCAGCTCACCTGTTCGCCTAATGAACTGCTCGCCCATGATCGCCTACATCGATCCAATTTGTTGATCGCCAATCTTGACAATCCAAGGATACACTAACGGGATGCCTGCCATGTCTTCATGGGACCAGGTTGGTCATGAGGAACACCTCCATCTCTGAGCTGTACTGCTCTGGCAACTCGGAACCTATGAAAAGTTCTAAGTCTCCCTTTCTGGGTCCACCTGGATTGCTGTCAATTCCTCCATGGGAGTGGCCTTCCTCTTCTGGTTTTTCCATCTGGGGTCTTTAACGAACTCATCCAAGTTCTCCTTCATTGCTGGTTCATGACCTATTCGTGGTTCGAGATCTTCGCCTCCTTTACCAACTTTGGCAGGTTCATCAACTTTTCCTGCTTCTCGAGGAGTGGAGCCAGACGGTCCTTCAACTTGGGGAACCTCATCAATTTCCATTGGCGTTGGTTATTGATCTCCGGCTGGTTCCCCTATTTGAGTATTGGTGACCTCTTCCATGGGCGCAGGTTGTGAGTTTTCCACTGGTTCTTCAACTTGAGCAACTTGCGCCTCATCCGACTGATCGCCTACCTCCATCAACTCAGATTCAATTGAGATTACGTCTAGGATGTTGGGCTCATCAGCCAGAATCTGGGCCTCAGCTTTAATCATATGAATCGGTGTTACACTCTTACTTACATGACCATTTTTTATTTGAAGTAAACATTCCCAGGCCTTTTTCTGGTCACCCTTTATGGTTCCGGCACCTTTAGGAGTTGGAAATTTCAAACAGCAATAGTATGTTGAACACGCCGCTTTGAATTCATGAATAAAGGGGCGGCCAAGGAACCCGTTGTAGGAGGACTGCTGGTCAACGACAAGGAAATCAATGAGCCTAGTCAGTCTCCTTTCTGGGTCCTCGGTCGATACAAGTTGGACGCTCAAGCTAATCTGACCTAAGGGGACGGTTACAACTTCTCCGAACTCCACTATCCTAGCATTACTAGGCTCTATATATGACTCAAAATCTCCTAACTCATCTAAGGTAGATTTGTACAAAATGTTGGTGAATGTGCCAGTATCTACTAGTAGCCTGTGAACTTTAACGTTCATAATGTTGGCGCTAATCACCAACGAGTCATTGTGGGGGGACAACACTCCTTCCAAGTCTGCTTGCAAGAATGTAAGTTTGGCAGTAGGTGGAGCAGCGGGCTTGGAGCTGGAACTCCCTTCTTGAACCTGGTTGATGGCTCGAACCTCGGCCTTCCTCTGCCTTTTTGAAATGAAGGATCTTTCGTCTTGGAGACCTCCGACAGCTCCGAACTGTTCCTCTAGAACCAGGAGTTCTCGAGTTGGCTCTTGATCTTGCGGAGGTGGGAGAGGAGCCCTACGCCTGTGTTGAGGACCATGTCGGTCCTCGTCCTCTTCTTCATCGTCGGAGACCTCTCTCCTCTCGATCCTGGTTCTCTTCACCGGTGCTTTTTTCATGAACTCGGCCAGCTTCTCGTCCTCGTAAAATTTTCAAAGTTGTTTGAGGAGGTCGCAGAACTCGCTTGTGAAGTGGCTGATGGATTGGTGATAGGCACAAAACTTGTTCGGGTTCAGCTTCATACGGTCTTAACGAATTCTCTGAGGTTCGTTCAACATCACCTTGTCTTTGACCGCAGCGAACACATGGTTGATGGAGACGGTAAGTACTTGGTTGAGCTTTGCCTTGAACTCATCTCCGTCGCCGAAAGATTTCAAGTTCCGGGGAGCTTTGTAGGTGCCCCCAGACTTCTTACCGTGTTGCTTCTTTTCATCCGAGGCACCGACTTCTTTCAGTAGTGCCTCCCGCATAGATACGTACACCCCTGCCTTGTGTCGGAACTCGACACAGGTGTTCAGGCATGCGAGGTGCATTTTGTTCCAAAGTTTGGTGCCGTTCTTCAACCCGGCCATTACAACAACGATCTTTGTGTCCTCACGCACCGTCTCACCTTCCAGCAGTATTTTGTCAAACCTCTCAAGCTATTGCTGGTCAGTTTTATTCTTACCTTGGTGTATGTTGGCGAGTCGGTGCTTTTGGGTCAAGTACGACCTGTACCCCAAGAAGTGGGCCAAGAACTCCCATGTGAGTTGGCCAAATGACTGGATTGACCCCGGGGCAAGTGAAGAGAACCAGCGGTGAGCTCGGTCCCCAAAGGTCACCGGGAAGTTCCGACACTTGGTGGCATCTGTGGCACCTACAGAAATCATATAGTCTGCATACTTGGAGATGTGGACTTTGGGATCGGATTCTCCCTCATATGCGGAGATCACCGGGAACTAGATCTTCTTCTGCACCGGTGATTTCAATATGGCAGGTGCCAATGGAGATGCTGGAAGGGAGGTGGCATCAGGTCCGCCAGTTTTGACAGCTACTTGCATTTGTAGCTGCTCCACGACCTTCTTAAGTGTGGGTAGCTCATCATTGTGAGCTACCTCCTGTGGAGGCTTTTCAAAGGCGGTGCGTCTCGTGGATGCATGATCCCGCAGTCCCTCACTCTGGGGTAGCCCTTCGGTGACAGGCTGGAACTGGCGGCCTCCGGTCGGGCCAAGTTTGTCAGCGGCTGGCCTCCTTAATCGATCATGAGCGGACCTACCTGGACGTAGATCCGACTCTTCCCTCCGGGATGAAGTAGGGGCGGACACTTGTTCGACTTCTTCTCGTCTAGGCCCCAACCTGCCTCGGAGGACCTCCCTCTCCCTAGATTGGTGGGTTGCCGATGCTTCTGTGTTGGCTGTAGCTCGCCCATCCTGTGAACCTAGCCTGTCTGCCATTTTGGCCTTTCCAGCTCGTTCTCTGTACTGGCGAGCTCTTGTGGAGCTCGCCTCTTGTTCGGCGGGGAGCTCGCTGGCATGCCCCCGAGTTTGGGTGGCTTGAGTTGGCCTAGTTGACTGCTCCCGGGCCTCATTGGCTGGAGCTCGCCAAGACACTTGGGCGAGCTCGCCCTGCTGCCTTTGTTGCAGCCTTTGTAGAGGCTATCGTTCGCTGAAGCTCGTTGGGGTCGTTGGCAATGTCCCTTAGAGCGGGATTCAATTCATCTTAAGCCACAGTAGCTCGCTGGGGAGCTCGCGGGGCATCATTTCTTTGGGGAACTCGGCGTGAGGTCTCCCTATCAGCCTGATTTTGGTGGGTACGCCCCTTTCATCTCCTCGTGGTTGCGGAGGTATTTTCCTTAGACATTTTCCGGTTTTGGTTTAAAGCTCGTCAAGGTCGGCAGTTTCCAGTAAAGGTCAGTTCGTTCAAGGTCCATTCTAGCCTTGCATGCAAGCAAATTGTCTAAAATTTGGTGTATTTGTCTACACACATGCGTTTAGGGTCCATTTTGTTATGTTTTCAGTCTAAAATTCTGGGTTTTCCGCCGTAAATGGGAAATTAATGTGTATCTTCAAGTGTTCTTGAGCTAAGCCAAGAACACCTTCAAATCTTCAACAAATTTCTCACAAAATTCTCTCGATTTTGAATGATCGAAGGAGGTTCGGGGGCCCTCCTTCTAGCGCCAAATTGTTGACAGGATTTTGTAATAATATAATTTAGTGGCTGTAATCTAAGGATCCTATCAAACAATAACAAGATCAACACTTGTGTTCTTGAATTAAAAGATAGAGAGAGAAAGTATGAGAGTTAGAGTGAGAAAGTAGTGTTGGTATTATGAAACTTAGAGAGAGAAAATACAAAGTGAAGACCTATTTATAGGTATGCATGTGGTAAGGTGGCACCTTGTGAGCCTACTTGGCTTTAGGTGCTGACAATTGTCCTTGACACTTGTACTTACTCACTACTATGCTACCTTTACACTGCTTCGTCCTGTTACATCTCTACTTGCTTCTTATACAACTGATGTCTATGCCTTGGACCTAGGCGAGTTTCCTTGCGAGCTTCATTACCTTATGCTACTTTGGAGTAGTGTAGAGGTGGACTTCAGCTTGGTCTCCTTAGACATGGGCGCCCTTATGGGTGAGCTTCTCCATAAGTGGGCGAGTTACCCTGCGAGCTTCCCTTTCTTGGTTTTGGTCAGCCTTTTGACTTGGTCATAGGACGTCCGGGCGAGCTTCCTTCCTCTCTAGGCGAGCTTCTCTATGTTGACTCTGGTCAAAATTGGTGATGTATCTTCTAAGCAGGTTGGCGACCTTCTTAGCTCTGGGCAATTAATCTCGTAGTTAATCTTGAGTAGTTCGTCTATCAACAATGATAGTAACACAAATTTTATCTTTTAGTAACACACATGTGTTTATATAGTAATATAGTCTAGAAGAAAATTTTTAAATTTGCAATATTATATTACATAATTTTTTTTTAACTAACACATAATTTTTTTTTAGAAAATGACGTGGTCAAAAAAAAATTAAATAAACAACACAACACTGGCTGCCGCATGCATGATACCGTGAGTAGAATGTAAGCTTGCCTAAGTTGCCTGGAAGCTAAAGGTCGTTCGCGACCTTTTAATTTTTTTTAAATCTATTTTTATAAATTTCTACAATAGAAATATTTATATAAGTTTTTGTCCACAATATGTGTATATATATGATAGCCATATATACTGTTTTTTTTTCTTAAATTTGGATTAAACAAGCACAACCCATCTTTGTTTATAAAAAAACCATAAAAAATATAGAGTAAATTTTTTGTGCACCAAGTGCATCGTGCAACTAAAGAGCATTTTTAAAAAGTCACATATGATATTACTGGAAAGTGTATTTTTAAAGATACATTTTTCAATAATAATACGTGTGATTTTTCCGTAGTAAACGGTGCAACTAATTTTAAAAATATACTTAAGTTGTATGGTACACCTTGTTCGTACAAGACCAAGACAAAATTATTTATAAATCATCACATAATTACTATTTCCAGATATAAATTAATTTGTGTCAAAAAAATGACAATTTCACTAGACACTCTAGTAATGTCTGGAGTCGATTTTCTTGAATTAGACTTTGATATCGGTGAATGGGAAGAGATCTATTCAGTAATCAGTAATACCTCTACATTTGATCAAAAAAGAATTACATAGGAGAAAAAAATCGAAGGGATTACGAATTTAATTTTGCCGTCCGTGTACCATCCAATGATCTAAAGGAGAAGAATGAAGCTGAAAGAAATGAAGGGAGTGGTAATTCAGAGCTATACATGTCCAAAAGATCAAGTGTTGGATCAGAAGAAAATTTTGCGTATTCTTTAGACATTTGTGTATATGGAGGCACTTTGTAAAAGTGGGAGCTCATTTACGTCGAATATCCCATATGACATGATTCTTGTGTGCAGATTATTGTTTGAGATGATGCATTATTGTACTGTATATGACAGTGAATATGTGTAGTAATTAACATGCATTTAGATTTTTCAGAATAAACCCATATATATAGTTAATTGATGTGTTATTTTTAATTTAAGAAGTTTTTAAATATATTTTTAGTTTATATATTGGAATTAATTTTTTGAATTCCAATTTTCACAATAAATTTTACATTTTTATAATTATAAATTTGTTCAAATAAAAAAATACAAATATCTATAATTATCAGTCTATTATTGAAAAAGATTTCTGAAATCTTGTTAATATATTTAAACTAATTTTAGATTTTAATTTTTCAAATAAATTAGTTTAAAATAATTTTATTTAACACACCAAAATAATTATTTCGGTTAGTTAATGGATGGTCAATTAACGACGTGATCAAAACTGGTTAAAAAAGTGTAGTTGGATGATACTATTTGATGATGAGTGAAATTCGATGACCAAAACTGAAATTGAAGTATAGTTTTTACCAAATTGATATTAACCCACTTATTATATGTTGTTTATCCTTTGTAACGAGATTATTGTTTTAATTAACGGTTGTTTCAATTTTTTATATTTATTTTTCAATTTTGTTAATCCTGAAATTGTTTATCTTGAAATATGTATTGATACTTTATTTTAACGAAACTTGTTATGATTTATGAGTCCAATATTTTATTTTATCAACAAGACAAATCATAAAATTACTATGATGTCTTGATATAATTTTACTAGTCATTGCACTCTACAAAAGCAAAAGTAGAATTCATAATTCAGTGAAGAATTACTATGATGTCTTGATATAGTTTTACTAGTCATTGCACTCTGCAAAAGCAAAAGTTGAATTCATAATTCATTGTCTTCAATGCTTCATTTGTTGATACACCACTGTCAAATCAGGAGAGAGAAAAAAACATCTCAGCTCAGGAGAGATTCCAAAGGCTATCAACTCGAGAGAGAAATTAGAGGCTATACGATCTTGAAAGACAACGGATGATAATAAAACAATATATTTTCTCCATAAATAAAACTTAATTTCTTTGGGCATGGTCTTTAATGAAAATTAGTATTATACTAAAAAGGTAGATAAAATAGGAGAAAAATGGAGATATTATTGGGGTTAAGCTTTTATTCACTACTACACATTTAAGCATGGAGAGCTCCACTTAGAGAGCTCTAAGTGAGACTGATTCATAATCGCTCTCTAAGTGCTCTTTTGGAGAGCCTTTTTTTAATAGCTCTCTAAATTTAGATAGTTGTAGTTTGGAGAGCCCTTATAATCGCTTTTTAAGTGGAAAAATAAGGGTTCTCTAAGTCCAAATTTATATTAGTGATATGTGAGTGTAGTTTATTTTATAAAAAAAAAAAAAGAGAATAAGAGTCATGGACAACCTAAAAAAAACGGAAGAAAAATTGATAAGATTCAAAGGGAGTAATTCTTGCGAACAGGAATCACAACAACAACTCAAATCTGAATTTAAGAAAATTAAGAACAATCTAAAACCTATAAATTTAAAGGATGATATATTCTCCAGGGATTCTAGATCGCATTGACTGGCCCGATTTGAAATCCTTATTAATGGTGGTTACTAATGAATTTAATGGGAATACAAAAACACTCACTACTACGCATTTAAACTTAGAGAGCTGTTATTTTTCACTTAGATAGCGGTTTTTAAGGGCTTTCTAAGTGACAGTTCTCTGAGTTTAGAGAGCTATTAAAAACCGCTCTCTAAAATAGCACTTAAAAAGCGGTTCCTAACCGCTCTCCAAGAATCTCCCTCAGAGAGCAATTTTCAACCGATCTCCAAGCTTTTTTTTTTACTTATTCCCTTTCTTCATAACCAATTAATAAACATTTAATTTTCCATAATTTTAATTAATTTTTAAATAAAAAAATCAAAACATTAAATTCCTATGAAACATGATTCCAAAAAAAACTTCCAAAAAATTCAAAATGAACCAAATAAAGAAATGCAACAAAGAAAGATTAACATTTTAACATCAATTATATTGAAAGCATACACAAATATTTGAAAAACACCTATAATCACTAAAGAACACAAAAAAAAATTCAGATCTACCCAAAAGTTTAAGAACGCCCAGAATTTTCAGATCCACGACATTCATATCACATCCACAGTTTCTGAAAACGAAGGTATGGCTGTTGTGTAGCGGGTTTAAACGGCGATTGAATTTTCGTCGATGGTTGGAGGCAGATGGTTAATGCGCAATTCGAACTCAGGCAGTGGTGTTCCTTCATTTCGGTGAGCGGTTGTTAACGACGGAGGCGTTGGATTGAGAGGTGCGTTGCTTCGCCTTTTGGGACGGCTGTGGGATTTGAAGGTGATATACACGAGGGAAAGAGATAGCTTATGAGAAAGATATATGTTTGAGAGTAATATACGAGAGAGATGAAGAAGATGGGTTTATATGAGAGAGAGCATTTTTTTTAGAATTGGGCGTTAATTATATATATATATTATATGTTAAAAGTTGCATTGGAAAGGTTTAAAAAAGACCTGCGATGCAGACTATGGTAAATAGATGGATACCTTTATCTTATGTTACAAGGAAATTAATAGTTAGCATTTACTGTTGTAAGTATTAAAGCGGTTCTTTACCTTTATGTTATATAGCGGATGTGGGAAAGCGGTTCTTTACCGCTGTAAGTATTAAAGCGGTTCTTCACCGCTTTTTAATTTTTGAAATTCGGCATTTAATAACCGCTTTAATACTGTTATATATATATTTCTTTATTTTATCTATTTAAAAAATAAAAGAGCAATTATAAACCCGCTCTACAACAAAAAAACTTTTTTAACACTTTTTTATCAAAACCACTTTCCAAGTGAAAGTTGGAGAGCTGTTTTCACAAGAGCTTTCTATGTTGAGCTCTCTTAGCTCAATTGTGTAGTAATGACTACAAGTAATGAGATAGAGAGCAATTTTGCTCTTAGTATTTGATAGCAAATAAATTAAATTAAAGTTGATTTGTATTAATTTTCTTGGATGTTAACGGACTTTATTATTTACTCATGCAAATATACTAGCACACTATAAGAATGGAGTAATAAATATACAGAAATATCTCGGGTGTTTAAAATAATTTAGTAAAATATTAATAATAATGAATTATACTCCGTTCATCTACTAAAAATATGTACAACCTATTTTTTACAATGATTCTTTTATCATGCACTATTCAAACATCACTTAATTATTTACCATGACAATTGTTGACTTTACATTCGCAAACAACCACTTAATTAATAAATGGACCATACAATACCCAAAAATATCATTACTTAATCTATATTAAAAAAAAAAAGGCAATGCCTGTATAGTACATGCACATTTTGTGCACAATTTGCAATTGTCTTTTATCTGTCTTAAAGTCGTGTTTAATTGATATCTTATAACCTACGAAGTGATAAGTGTGATCCCAATAATATTCCATCAGCAGCCTTATTGAAGACGTCAACGTATGAACTACTAATAACTCCTTCCACGTCGCGGATAGTCAAGTCCTCTAACGAATTAGGCGCGCATTTCTCCATCTCAACTAAAAAATCCAACTGCCCTCCAGTGATTGTCAACCTTCGTAGCGATGTCAGTTTACCACCGCTAACTGACTTGAGGTTGTGCATACCATCTACTGCAGCAGGCAACTCTATCAACTTGGGACAATGTATTATCGTCAACGTCGAGAGATGTTGATTATTTTGGAATAACCAATTCGGGAGACGTATCAGTCCTTTAATACGAACAATATGGAGTTTCGTAAGCGTCTTCAATTTGATATCACATATGCTTGCCAAAGGTAACTCACTATCCACCTTAGCAATCACCAATTCTTTGAAGGTTGTGAACTGACTTGGAGCACTCCTCAGCTCTTTGCATTTCCAGATCTTCAAGTACTTAAGGCAAGGGAATACCTTCACATTTGGAACATTTACTTCTTCCCACTCTCTCAACCTTGGCATATATATCAACTCAAGTCTTTCAAGAGTCGGAAACACACTGGTTGTTTCCTTGTGAACTCCATTACACTCTTCAATGCCATAGAATGAAGCACATATGCATTCTACATTAAACAGATTATCCAACCACAGGGATTTGAGATGTGGCAAATGCCCCAACATTGAGATTTCTTCTAATTCTACACAACGTGAAAGGTTTATCTCCATCAAGCCACTCAGTCCTACCCAACGGCCAGCTTCAACAAATACAGCCATCTTTGAAGTCCATGTTGTGAATATTATAATGTTCCGCCATATATCACTGACAGTTAAATTAACTTAGAAATGCAGTTGATTGACATTGAAAAATGTTTATACGGATCATTAGATTCCGATATTTATATAAAAATCCTTGATGAATTTAAAATTCTCTAGAAGAGGAATGATGTAAATCGCAGTTTGTAAACTGCAAAGATCATTGTATGACTTAAAATAATAAAGTCGAATATGGTTTAATCAACTTAGTAAATTCCTCCTGAAGAAGGAAAGATTGAAGAAGCTAGTTCAATCTTAAAATTTAAATTCAAAATGAAAAATCTTATACAAAACCATGTTTTGTCTCGACCTGCAGATCGAGTATTTCCCTGAAGGAATCTATATACACCAGTTAACCTACTTAAAGAAAGTGTTTGAGATATTCTATATGGACAAATCTCTTCCACTAAAGTACACCAATAGTTGTTTGTTCCCTTGAAGTGGAAAAGAACTTATTTGGACCTATAGAAGATACCAAGAAAATATTAGGACCAGAAGTTCCTTGTTTTAGCGCGATTATCGAATTACTTTATTTTGCAAACTGCACTAGACCGGATGTCGCTTCTGCAGTAAATTTACTTGCAAGATTCAATGTCTTTCCTACAAGGTGACATTGATATGTTGTTAAACACATATTAAAGTATCTTCGAGATTCACAAAATTTTGGTTTATTTTATCATAGAAACCAAGACAAAATACTAGTAGGTTATTTATATGTTGGTTATATGTCTGATCCCCACAATGCCAAATATTGAACTGGTTACGTTCTTCTCTGTGGTGGTACAGTCATCTCATGGAGATATGTTAAAAAAACTATGGTAACCACCTCTTCAAACCACTCAGAGATTATAGCTCTGTATTAGACTGCACGAGAATGTGTTTGGTTGAAATCATTGGTAAAACATATTTACAATTCGTGTGTTATCCCTTTAAATGACATAAATCCCGCTGTGATTTATGAAGACAATGATGCTTGTATTCCTCAAATTAGTAATGGCTATGTCAAATGGAACTTGACGAAACACTTTTCTCCTAAATTCTTTTATCCTAACGAACTCTAGAAAAGTGGTGAAGTTATGTCACGCCCTAAAATTTCTATTCATTTACAATCAGCGGAAGTCTCACTTTTAATTAATTATTTAATAGAAACATTCTTTAGAACGTGCACCCATTTTCTACTAAGTAAAATTCTTTCTTTGAAAAACCCCTTTTTAAAAGCAATTAAATCAACATTCACAATAAATCTCATTCAATACATCCATGGAAAATTTCTAAAATATCATAATAAATATTCATGACATATTTCAATAATATTCACTTAGCACATTCCTAAGAATCACACAAGTAACATAATAACATGTTTCAATAATATTCACTTGTGAATTAAACTTATTCTAACATCATTCAACATGTAAGACAACAATTAAATCATGCAATAATACTTAAACAAATCATGTACAGCAGCTAGGACATAAAACTAACGAAAACAGCCTGGGTGTACCCATCAAAACTGGTTGTGTATAAAAACAGTCCATTAACTAATACCAAAT
>JAPKLY010000403.1:163486-195304 GCA_026898435.1 Prunella vulgaris
AGAAGTGTTGTACGTTGGCTTGCTAATTCCTTGCTCTAAGAACTCTCGAAAATCTGCCCTCCTTCTACTTCTACAAGCTGCTGAAAACTGGTCCTCTAACTTCAAAACATGGCCGAATTTGGGTGCTATGGGTGGCTGCCGATTTCTAGGGTGTCTAAGGGTCTTGGGGACTTGATCAATACATATTTATAGAGTTGGAAAAGTATGGTTTGGGGCTGAATAAGGTGCTGGCCGAAATTGCAAGGAAAAGGCAAGAAAATTGGGCCAATATCTTGGTGTATCTCTATTTCCATACTTGGCAACTTATTTCCTTATTTAAAAGATCCTTACTAACTCCTTATTCTTGTGATACTTAACCTTCAAGCATGTATATTCTCTTGCATAAGAATATGACTTATTTCCATAAATAAAGATACTAGAAATCCTATTCTTGGTCAAATCCTCATAAAGTCAAATCCCTAAATTTAATTCCTCAATTACTAACATACCCTTAATGAATTAATACTTAAGGAAATACTAATCTTAAAGGACTAATACTATAACCTCAACAATAATATTATTCTCCTCAACTTCTAATAAAATTCGAAACTTAATACTACTTAGTGGTCCAATCAATACTAATTGGGACAACTAATACTAAGCAACCAATTTAGAAATACTAAGGCATAACAACTTAAAGGACTAACCTTGTACTCACACAAACTCACGCCTAAAACAAAATAATTAAAGGACTAAAAGCTGCTGCCTATGCGGGGTGTTACAAGTTACAATCCAACAAATACGCTCAAGTGACAATCTTGCAGATTTGTTCACTAAATCCCTTCCTACATCTACTTTTGAAATGTATTTTCATGGGATTGGGATGCGTCGACTTGGAAGATTGTTATCTTCAGGGGGAGTATCAACTTCTGAACAATCATGAAGATTGGACCCCGAAGATCAATAATTGTGCTCTTCCCGTTAACTAACATATTCTTCCAAATTACAATTATAATGTCCAAGGGGGTGTGTTGTAAAATATTAAGTATATGGTGGACATTAATAATTAGCTAAGTCCATTGGGCCTTTGGCCTAATAGGCTTTAGAGATAGTTAGGGATACATTATTATAAATACATGTATTTTTATCATTGTACTGACGACTGTTCATTCACATTATTATTGACACATCTCCTGGCTTGGTCGCCCCCAGACGTAGTCCTTATGACGAACTGGGTTACCAAATTTCGTCTCAATTTATTGCTTTCAATTTCACTTATATTACAACAAAGCTAATCTATTTGTCCACTCAAATTTCTCATGTCATTCGTGCTGACTAAAGAATTACTCCTTCCGTTCCAATATAATTTTAACATTTATTATTTTTATTTAGTAAAGAAATTACTTGGCAACAGCAAATTTTTCAAGGCAATCTCATTCTTTGAATTTCTTTTCTTTGGTACGTAATTTGCAAAACCAGATTTTTTTTCTTTTTTGTAAATTTTATCTGATAAAATATAAACTAAACATGTAAAAACTTCAAACAGTACACACAAACAAGCAGTACATGTTGGTAATAAAAACACCATATCCTAAAATATCTTTTATCTTCAGAATTTTTATTTGAAATCATAACTTCCAGATAATAATTTACTCTTATTTATGTAAGACAAAAACAATAATGACAAAGCAAATTCATAGTGTTATTAAATAGGAGTAACGTGAACAATTCTCACACTTTTATTTAGTAAAGAAATTACTTGGCAACAACAAATTTTTCAAGGCAATCTCATTCTTTGAATTTCTTTTCTTTGCTATGTAATTTGCAAAACCAGATTTTTTTTTTCAAAACTGTTTGCCTTGAATGCCACTCCTTTCTCAGATGAGGAAGGTTCTTCTGTAGCTCTTTTCCTGTTTAAATCAAACTCATAGGCTTTGATTTCTGAGAACACATGTTGCATAGACATGTTAGACAAGTCCTTCGTGTTCTTCATCATGACAGAGTAGACATCTCATTTGGGTGAAAGTCCCCTGAGAATTTTGTGAGCAACCTCCCTCTTGGTATAGACCTTTCCAAGGGAGTTTATCTCATTCATGTTGTCAATGAATCTGCCATCCAATTGATCAATGGTCTCATTTGGTTCCATAGAGAATTGTTCATATTTTTTTACCGCAACTGACAACTTATTTTCCTTGATTTTGTCAGTTCCTTCACATAGAAGAGCCAAAGTATCCCAGAGTTCTTCTGCAGTTGTACAATGAACAACTCTTCCCATGACAGAGTCAGGGATGATAGTGTATAATATGTTCATAGTAATGTAATTGAGGTTATGTCTCTTCCTCTCATCTGCAGTAAGGTGATCTTCATCTTGTGCATATTTTGTGCACGATCTTTACATATGCACATTTTGTGCACGATCGGTACATATGCATATTTTGTGCACATTTATGTATGATCAATATATGTTGCCTTCGAGGTTCGTACGTAGGCATTACATGCTTATTTAATTGTTATGTGATATAAATTATATTATTTAGTCAATAAATTTAAGTTCTTTGTTAAACAAATTATTTCAAGAGACTTTGGTTATGAAACATATGAATTTAACCTATTAGAATTGTTAAGTAAATTATTTGATTCAATTTAGTTTATTAAAAGTTATATATTTACTTTACTATTTTAAATTTCTTGATTTTTACACTCTACATAGAGTATTATTTTTATTTCTTAGCTTGTTTTACGTACTTGTTATGACAAAACTCCAACATGTTGTTGCAATTTTGACATTGGAGAGGACATCACATGGACCTTGAATGAACAACACTATTGTTCAATTTGATTCATTTAATCCTTTTTTCTGGTTAGCAAAATTTATTTTGATTTGGTTGAATTTCTTTAAAAATATCTCGAATGATATATATATGGTCAATACCTACATATGTTTTTCTTTGTTAATATTGCAGAATGCATTTGAGCTTGCGTCTTGTCCTCCCCAAGTTACTTCTTCAAAAAAATTTACAAATTTAATGGCCTATGCATGTTTGCTTCAAAAATTCATTATCTACAAAATATCAAAACAAATATCCTTTTTGACAATTAAATTTGATTAATTAATTTATGAAAATAATGTAAAAATATATATAAAATAAGCAAATAAAGCACACTAATTTCAAGTAATTATTACACTAGTCAATATACGAAATAGTAACAATAGTCCCACTTTAGAAAATTTACTGTAATGATCAATTAAATTTTTAGATGGCTGAGGAGCTAAAGCCCTTGTCGTTACTTGCGTCGTGGTCTATAACCACAGAGTTTGCGATTTTGTTCGGCGTTGCCATAATCGTTGAGTACTTGCTAAATCGGTCAGGGTAAGTGTTAATGTTATATATCATAATTTTATCTTTCATAATTTATTTCATTAGTTGTCATTATTCATCTATCATTAAGAAAAAAATAATAAAAAATGCTTTAGCTTAATTAACAATCAACATTTCTATGTATTCTCACTTTCAACATTTAATATATGGTCATATGATTTCCATGTGGAGAGGGCTCTTGATATTCTGAAGAATGGTACGTATAAATATGTGCATGTTTTTTTTTAAATGCTATAGTGAATTAGATTCATTTTGGTTAATTTTGCGTGTACGAAAAATAGTTTTTCGTCCTTTAAGTTTTACTATGCTTTGGATTAATAATTTAATACGAATATTCAGAATATTTTTTTATGATTAAATTAAGTTCAAAATAGTTTGAATGAGCTAATATTTTTTGTTGCTAGATCTGTGGTTGGAGAGCATGAGAGAACGAGTCTCGATTCAAAGCGCGGAGCAATACTTTTCTTGTTCGGGAGGTAAGTTTACTTAATAAATAATACTTTTATTTTGCTTATAAAACCAGGTCAACAATGACAAAAATTATTTAAATATATATACAATAATAACTAAATTAAAAGTTTTTGTTATTTAAATATTTTATACATAAAAATAATTATAATACACTATATATTTAAAATAAATTTTAATTCAAATAATATAATATTTACTTTTAAGACACATTTTGTGCATGACTGGTACATGCACATTTTGTACACATTTTACGTATGGTAAATATGTGTAGTTTCAAGGCTCGTACGTAGGCATTACATGCTTATTTAACTGTTGTTCGATATAAATTATATTATTTAATCACTAAATTTAAATTCTTTGTTAAAGAATTTTTTTCAGGAGATTTTGATTCTAAAATTTATGAATTTAACTGATTAGAATTGTTAAGTAAATTATTTGATTTAATTTAGTTTATTAAAAGTTATATATTTAGTTTACTATTTTAAATTTATTGATTTTTACACTCAGCATTGTGTGTTGTTTTTAGTTCTATGCTTGTTTTACTTGTTAGGACAAAATTCCAACATGTTGTAATTTTGACATTGGAGAGGACATCATATGGACCCCGAAAGGAGCAATAATTTTGGTTTATTAAACCAAAACTATTGTTCAGTTTGATTCATTTAATCCTTTTTCTGGTTAGCAAATTTTATTGTGATTTTGTTGAATTTATTGCATCTTAGCTTTCTATCATTTGTGCGTTTGGCATTGAAAAATGTCATATCCGATATATGTTCACCATTGAGATTTTATCGGTTTGATTTTATTATTTTCTAGGAGGCAAAAGCTAATGATGTACTTAATCATGAGAAAAATTTGTCTACTCATCAGGCATCATGCAAAGAGGTAAGTATATGATTTTTAAGTGTTTTATAATTAATTAAAATTTTCTATACACGTTATTCATCTTTTCACTTCCTAACATTAAATTAATTATATATTTTCTTAATTCCAACTCTCATGTGGAACTATGAACCTTTCTTATCTTTGGAAGCAATTGACGAGCTCCACAAATTCATATTTGTGTTAGTCGTGACACAAGTCATTTACAGTTGCTTGGTGTTGTACCTAACAGGCATTAATGCATTAATGCTTCTAATTAATAAATGATAACAAGTATTAAGGAACTAATCCTTCTAATTAATACATGAATACAAATATTCCGAACATTTGAATTTTTTTTTATGACTAACTTAAATTCAAAATAGTTTGCATGAGCTCTTTAATTTTTTTTGTTGCTAGACCCGCAGTTGGCGAGCATGGGAGAATGAGTCTCAATTCGAAGCATACAACCACATTCGAAGGAATAATTTTCTTCTTTGGGTGGTAAGTTTACTAAATAAATAATACAAGTATTTTTCTTATAAAACGAGGTCAAGAGATGACAAAAGTCATTTACATATATATACAATAATAACTAAATTAAAAAAAATTGTTATTTAAATATTTTCATACATAAAAATAATTATAATACACGATATATTTGAAATAAATTTTAATTCAAATAATATTTACTTTTAAGATAATGTGCACATTTTGTACAGATCGATACATGCACATTTTGTGCATATTTTATGTATGATCAATATGTGTAGGCCTCGAGGTTCATACGTAGACATTACATGCTTATTTAATTGTTATGTGATATAAATTATATTATTTAACCATTAAATTTAAATTCTTTGTTAAAGAGTTTTTTTTTCTTTTCAAAAGACTTTGGTTCTGAAACTTATGGATTTAACCGATTAGAATTGTTAAGTAAGTTATTTGATTTAATTTAGTTTATTAACAGTTATATATTTAGTTTACTTTTTTAAATTTCTTAATTTTTACACCTTGCATTGTGCATTGTTTTTAATTCTACGCTTGTTTAACTTGTCAGGACAAAACTCTAATATATTGTTGTAATTTTTACATTGGAGAAGACGTCATTTGGACCCCGGAATGAGCAATAGTTTTAGTTTAATCAATTTAATTCATTTAATTTTTTTTGGTTAGCAAATCTTATTTTGATTTGGTTGGATTTCTTTAAAAATATCTCGTATGATATATATATATGGTCAATACTTAGACATGATTTTCTTTGTTAACATTGCACAATGAATTCAAGCTCGCGTCTTTTATATAGATACAAGTTTTCCAATTCAATTGTTTCTTTCTCTCTATCTTAAAAGCTTCAATTCTACTCCCTTTGCAGCTTCTCATGTACACAAGAGTTTTCTTTCATTTTAGTGGCAATTTGGCAATTAAGATTGCACTAGACATTATTTGGTCATATTGATTTCTGCATTTGTAGTGGGGTAATGCATAAATTTTCTTGCCCTGATAAAATATTTACATTTATTTTTGTTTGAGTAACATTTTAGCATTTGATCCGCAGAATTATTGGACATAAATCATACTGCTACAATATCTTGTTGTTGTACGCATTGATCACTATGGTATGGAATATTATTATTTAATTTATGCCATCTTAATTATATAGTTTATTGTATTTAATTTATTATTTCAGAGAGATGATCGCTTAGAGATAGAGCTACAAGGGGAAACCCCTCATCATGTGAGTTCACATGGTGGGATATCGAGTTCAAATGGTAGTTCACATGTTTGTTCAATCTTTAAACATCTCCTTTAATTGTTCTCTTCATATAACTTGAGCTTGTGCTTAAAACTCAATTTAGTGTATCATAATTTATATATATATTTATTTCATTCATGTTTTATAGGGCTTGACTAGCAATTCAAACTCTTATTACTCTGCAAACCTCCACTTGAGGAGTAAGATGAGATACCTATGGTGAAATTATATGGTAGTTATCGAGTTTGTTAATTGGTCTCCTTATATATGTTGAATTCTCATCACATGTCCATCTTCCATCTCCTATGTACCTTAGTAGGAGTTTGAAAGGGGAATGGATCATCATAGAATCAATGGAGATTCTCCAAAAATTCAGAAATCACTTGGACACAAAATTATCAAGTCCAATGTTTATTTATTTTTATTTTTTGTTATTATCTTCTCATCTTTGTTAATTCAAATAATATTCACTTTTAATATAATGTGCACATTTTGTATATGATTGGCACATGCACATTTGTGCACATTTTATGTATGATAAATATATGTAGTTTCAAGATTCGTGCATAGGCATTACATTCTTATTTAATTGTTGTTCGATATAAATTTTTTATTTAGTAACTAAATTTAAGTTCCTTGTTGCAGATTTTTTTTTTTTTCAGGAGACTTTAGTTTTGAAACTTATGGATTTAACCGATTAGAATTGTTAACTACCATTTTGTAACTGCCTAACAAATAAAAAGATAAACACACTAAAATTTTATGCATAAATTAACCTATCAATAGTTAATTGTGTACATAATTTATATATATATATATATATCACTTCGTTTTCCATATTACATAATACAATTACCAAAATGAAAAGCATACAAAAAAAAAAACTAGCAAATATCAAAATATTTGAAATAGTAAAATACTTTTTCAATACACATATTTGATCTTTAAAAATCTAAATCAGTTATTAGAGTCACGATCTAACGTTGCAATCTGATTCCAAATTTTTTTTCAAAAAAATAAAAAAATCAACAAAACAAAAGAATTAGATTTATCCTCAAGTCTTCAAGGGCTTTATATATTCTTGGTCACTCACACTCTACATCTCACGTTAAAATATCTCATAAACTCTTATAACAAAAAATATTTGTTTTATGAGCAACAATATTATCTATTAGAAGCACAATTTTTAAATGGGTGATTTACATAAACGTTCAAAAAAGTCACTATATTTACAAATAGATTCAGTGTGTGCAGGTGCAAATATTGTGAACCTATTTGTAAATATAGTGATTTTTTGTAACTTATATGTAAATCACCATTTTTAAATTATGATCCAACTTTTATCTCTTGGTATATGCAGCAGAAAAAAAGTATATATGCACACCAACAAATGAAGAAAGGGAAGAATAAGATGAGTACCTCAACGTGGTTTGAGCAAATGATCTACAAGCACTCTTCACTATGAATCAAATGGGATTATAGATTTACCACTTAATCAATAACTCAACCTATATCCTAATTTATTTAAAGGAGAATAGATAATTATTCTGTGAAATTGTATATATTTCTCTCATAATTCTACTTAAGGAAAAACTAATTAGTTTGCTTGATGAGTATAAATGTCAATGCCTACTATAATGGAATTTTTTTGTAACTACTATTTTGCCAATGTAAAATGTGTAAGCTATTCTTGATTGTAAGAGGGCAAATTTATTTATTTAGATATGTTTTGAAATATATATAGTTAGTAATATAGGAGAAAAAGTGAAAAAATTTATGAAAATAAACACAGTCGGGCATCGCATTTTATTTAAAATTTGTCTTTTTCTTTAGATGTGCACTCAGTTTAGTATGTAGAAAATCAAGAAAGGGAGGGAATATATAATTTTTATTTTATAACGACATAATTTAACAAGTTTGTAGAGAGAATATTTAGGCTGGGGTAAAAATTAAAATGAAAAAAATTGTTTACTTTTATTTTTTTGGTAGATTTTTATTACTCCTGTAGTCCTGTATATTCTACGGTTACTAAACCCATCGAAACCATTTGGGGCAAATTAAGGACCGATGCTGGCCAGAGATTTGTGTACGAGGAAAAAAATTAAGGACCGATGCTGGCCCTTTTCACATTATAAATTTTTAAAGAGAAAATGAAATGGATTTTTTTGGGCTGAGAGTAGTGGTGGATAGAATACTGAAATTTCGGTGTATCATAGTTATCGAATCACAAAATATTAAAATTATCAATTTTTGCATATAGAAATTTTTGATACAGTATAATATCGTACCGTATATTTTTGTTTCAGTGATGGTATGCACATCAAATTATTTCAGAAATTTTTTATATACCAATAATATAAAAAAAAGTGGCAAGCTGAGATTTTTTCTTTTTATTACGAAGTATGTATTTATTTTTGAAAAAAATAAAAAAAATAACTTTTATTCGAAAAAAATTAATCAATTTTTTTATGAATTTTGAAAACTGATTTCCGAAAACAAAACCAATGACATAAATTAAAAGGAAATATCATGTAACCAAACTAATTCGACAACATGAAATTAGTGTATGAAATTTAAATTAACATATATATACATAGAAAAAAAATTACAAAATTTCAAAGGGGCCAACATTGGCTGCATATCATTATCAACACACATGGATAGATAATTATTTCAATTGTGTCGATACGCGAGTGCGGGGACTATACTATACATGTTTGAAGATATAAGAATCCAAAAAACATCATAAATAATACGAATGCAATGACAGAGAAATATCTAATTTTTATTATATTAATTCAATAATAGACTTATTATTATACATAATTTTCTATATATATTAGCAAATATCTGCAACCTAATATAAAAAAAATAAAAATCCTAACAAATAAAGGAAATTAATGCTGAAATAAGCAAGAGCTTGATTTCATAATGAAAAATAAATTACAATTTATTGAGCAATACCCAACAAGCCCAAATTGCTGAAATCAATACAACTTCCTATACTCAACAAATTACTTATATTTCTCATTGTACCACATAGCTGAAATCAGTACAACAAAGATTCACATGCGCCGAGGTCAATAGGCGCACCGATAAACCAGAAACATCGCCGTTCATCTGCACCAGCTATCGTGTATTTAGAATCTAGACCTGTGATTTATGGTTTAAAATATATATATATAAATAATAATTACATTAAAAAATTTTGTCATTTAAATATTTTTATTCATAAAAATAATTATAATGCACGATATGGAGATAAAAAGTTTTTTGGTCCCATAACTAATTGAGTGTCCGATTTTGGTCCCAACATTTTTAACTTTTCAATTTTGGTCCCGCAACTCTTTGTGTTTGTCCAATTTTGGTCCCAATTTTATCGAAAAATGTAAATAATGTCCTTTTTTGTCATGCACAACGCATGTTGTGGTTGAATTTGAAATTTTTCGGCACTCTTGCTGACATGGGTGCCGAATTATTAATTTTTTTTAATTTTGTATTTTTTACTTATTTTCTATATTACTGAAACACTAATAAAAATAATAAAATATCAGCAATGATGATGGAAAGTTCCAAATTCAACTACCATGTGCACCGTGCATGGAAAAAAATAATATTATTTTCACTTTATCGGTAAAAATGGGACCAAAATTGGACAGACTCTAAGAGTTACGGGATCAAAATTAAAAAGTCAAAATTTTTGGGATCAAAATTGGGCAAACTCTAAGAGTTACGGTACCAAAATTGAAAAGTTAAAATTTTTGGGACCAAACGCGGACACTCAAGAAGTTATGACACTAAAAAACTTTTTTTCTCCACGATATGTTTAAAATAATTTTTTATCCAAATAATATTTACTTTTAAGATAATGTGCACAATTTGTGCATGATTGGTACATACATATTTTATGTATGATCAATATGTATAGGTTTCGAGACGCGTACTTAAGCATTCCATGCTTATTTAATTATTGTATGATATAAATTATATTATTTAGTCATGAAATTTAAATTCTTTGATAATGGATTTTTTTTGTTTATAGAATGATACTGAATGAGATTTTGTAGTTAAAAGAATACGAATAAAAAATTGAATATAAAAAAATATACAATATCAGAATACTAATATAAAAGATAAAGTTATATTATAATATCTTAAATTTCCCTATAAATTAATATGAAAAAAAAAGTGAATTAATGGCATTGTGCAATTATTATTCTTACAAAAAATAAAAAATAAAATACGGAATGAAGAGCAATAGTTCTTATAAATTTAAATATTGGTTTAAATATTAAACAAAACTATTACTTTTCATAGAAGAATTTTCTAAAAAAATTAATTAAAAATATATGTGTGGTCAAATTTGCATGGAACAAAACTGTCCTTTTACTCCCCCTCCCTAAAATGCTATTCTTATCCTCCTTAGACCTTTGTTAAAGGTCCTCACACATGTTTAAAATCGTCCTTCAACACTAAACCCACCAGAAAAGCACATCAATAAAATTGTCCAAGTAACAAACTGCTTTGTGGTGCATTTTGTTGAAGATTTTAAGTGCACTATATATAAACCAATATTTCTTTACATTTTTTTTCTACAGTCACCCAAAAGCTCATCTACACCTCATGTTCAAACAAAGAACAGTCACCCAAAATTTCAATACACACAAGACTCTTTCCATATGTAAAAAAGATATTTAAAAAATTTACACTGTCTACACTAGCAAAGGTCACCCATATGCAAAGTGAAATCATTCAGCTTTCTAATTTTATGAAAAGCGCTGAAATAATGGACCGAAAATCAATTCTCATTAAATTGACATAGGATCAACATTGGTTAATTCGAATTTTATTTTTAAGATTTTGTTAAAGATTCTTGCTACTCTATTGGGTGCCTTTGTGAAGTCTTATTTGTGTCCTTTCCTGTTTGGCTTTATCCCTGGCAAGAGTATTCATACATGCATCGCGTTGGCTTCCACAATTATTAATAACTTGAGTCCCAAGGGTTTTCAACTGGTCTTTGTTAAAATTGATATAACTAATGCTTTCGATACCATTGATTGGAGTTTTTGAAGGCAGTGCTTGCAAGAATGCATTTCTCAGAGAAGTTTATCTCTTTCATTCAGGTGATCCTTTCTTTGTCTCGTTTATCGGTTTTATTGAATGGCAAGGCGATGGGTTATTTCGGTTGCACGAGGGGGGTTCGACAAGGTAATCCTTTATCCCATCTCTTATTTTGTTTGGTGGAGTAGGCGTTGGGCTGGTTTTTGGAATGGAGGGATTGTTGTGGTGCCTTTACACATATACGTAAGTTCCCGAGATACTTATTTTATGCGAATGATATCGTTTTTCTTCTGAATGCCACTAAAAAGGATGTGCGTTGTCTTAGGGACACACTGTAGACCTATGGGTTAGCCTCGGGACAGCAATTCAATCCTCAAAAGTCGAAGGCTTACTTTGGTGTTTCGGTTCAGGTGTCTTTCAAGAGACACTTATCGTGGTTGTTGGGGATTGCTGAGGGGTCGCTACCCTTTGATTATCTTGGCGTCCCTTTGTTTGTTGGGTTACCACAGGTTTCATTTTTGCAGCCTATTGCGGATAGGATCTTATGCAAGTTTCCCAGGTGGATGGGTCGTCTGCTTTCGCTGCCCGGACGGCTGTGTCTCATTAACTCGGATATTGAGGCAGATTTGTTCTCCTTTGGATGAAGGTGGCTTGGGTGTGTGATTGGTGTGAAAATTACTCAAAATTCATTTGCTTTATTTACTTAATTTGATAGAATTTTGTGCATTTTTAACACTAATTTAATTAATTGAGCTTAATAGTTGAAAAAGGTATTAGTTTTGATATTTTGCAGGAATTGAATCATTATTGAAGAAAACTTTATGCCTAAATTCAATTGATGTGGAATTAAAAGGACGAGCCCCAACATTTTGAGAAGCAAGTTGATGAGACGGGCCCACATCCTCCCTGACTCACAGCTGGAATGAATTCAGAAACTGGCCTCCAACAGCCAAACAACTCCAACCTGCTGCTCTCAATTTAGCCGTAATCCCGTAACAATGTCCGCTACCTTGTTGCCTGCAACACCACTCTGCAACCTCCATCACCGCCTACAGCGGCTCTGTTCTCCCCAGGAATGAACACGCACCTTTGCCCTGTTCTCAGTCGAAGCAGTGCAACACCAAACCTCTTCCCGTAGCCGGAACTCCTCGCCACTCGAAGACCAGAATCGCCGTTCACCTTCGAAACTGTCTGAACCTTTTCCATCCGCCGCTCAATCGAAGTCACAGCACAACCGTCACCGATCTTAGCCTTCCATGGAAACCGCCTCTCTGTTGCCGGTATTGAGATGAAAGGTAGATGGGCCATTTCGTATCTAATTATCTAAGCCCATTCTATATTTCAGGCCCATTTTCAAATGTTTGGCCCATTTGGTCATATATATATTTTGGATTACGAGTGAACAGAAAACAGTATGTTTTAGTTTATGTTTTCAGATTATTATTAGATTATGATTTATTATTCTCTTTCGTTCTTTTGATCAGAAAATTAGGAACAACTTTTTATTTTTTTCGTTATGTATTAATTAGTGTTGGTCCCTTAAAGTTGTCAAGGTCTAGAAGGGGGGTGAATAGACCTTGAGTCAAAATAAGATTTTGAAATTTTTCAAAAGAGGGGATTCTAGAACCTTACAGTTGCCTCTTTAAGTTAAAAAACAATTTAAGTCTACAAGATTTTTAAAACAGGACCACAAAAGTTACAGCTGTGGACTAGAGAAGTCTACAGCTGCAGAGTTTAAAAACTTGCAAATAAAAGATCACTTGTAGACAAAAGATCAAAGGGATTCTCACACTTAAAATTGTATAGAGAGTACTCTAATGTGCAGCGGAAAATAAGTGAGTTTTAATGAAAAACAGTATAAACAAACTTAACAACTGAGTGACTTAAGGAAGTCTACAGCTGTAGAGTCAGTTTCTTTGTGAAAACCACAAAGTTTATGCACTCAATTTTCAAAAGAATGATGAATGTAACTGTAATTTAAATATGCAGAACAAGAATTTAAATGACAGAAAATAAATAGACCAAGTTTATAGTGGTTCAGTGTGTATAAAAAGACCACCTACATCCACTTTTACACCACTTAGGTGCCAAATTCACTAAGATGAGATCACTCAGATCAATACAAGTAGTTCCACCTTAGAACTAGGTTCACTCAGATTCCTATTCTAACAAGAGATTAAACTACCCTATTCACTCAGAATACAACTCACAAAGAGTTTACAAAACCACACAAAGAGATATCTATACAAAGTAGAAATATAAAATAGGTGAGGGAACAACAACAAAAGGGTGTGATTCTTTCTAAGAAAATCCTAACCAACTATCCAATGAATCACAAAGAAAGATAAAAACAATAAAGCTCTCAGAAAGTTTGTTGGTTGTAGACTTGCTTAGGCAGAATGCTTGTATGCTCAGGGTTGTTGTTGTTGCTTCCTCTGAGTACTTCTTCTATTTATAGATTGAGTGGTGTGACTTATCCGTTGGGAATTTCAAATTTGAAATCCGGATAAGGCTCCTCTCTCTCTATTTGGCATGTGTGACGTGGTCCTCATCCATCACACAGGATAGTACTGAGTGTACTATTGTCCTTTTCTTCAGAATTCAAGCTGTCTTCAAACTAATCTTCATTATCATCCAGAATTAAAGAAATATCCTCCACTTAAGTACATTTTAGTGAGTGCTTGAGACCTACACTAATTGTGCTTAAGGGTCTTCATAATCTTCAAATAAATCTCTGACTTGTACCATCACTTCAAACGGTTCTTTCAGCTGTAGGGGGTTCAACCTTGAAGCTGTAGAGTCCTGTCAATATGAAAAATCGGTTGTAGAGAAACCTTACAGTTGTAGGGTCATGTCTGGCTTTAGAATGATCAAGTATACAGCTGCAGACTTCACTTACAACTATAAATTTCAAACACCAATTTCCTTAGCACAAGTGTTAGATCAATTTATCCAAATAAACACATTGTTTTGCACACATCAAAATCTAAACCAAAGAACTTGACAATTTCCCCTTATTTTGAAGTTGGCAAAACATATCAAAAAAACAAAGATCAAAGACAATAAGATATTGTCAACAAGAAACAGAACAAGAACAATAGAAAGCAGAACAAGTAAAACAACAGAAATAAAAAGCTGCAATAAAATAGAAGGGTTCAAGATACAGCTTACGAAATGTAATTAGACTGAAAACTAAAAAGTTTTAGTGTCTAATCTATAGACAATGTCTTCATCTTCTTCTGTGTTTGGGATCAGCATCATCTTCTTCATCATCCTCATCATCAGATTCATCTTGAGGCTTTAGAATTCCTTGCTCTACCAGCTTCATGTTCTTCTCATCCTCTTCAATGTACTTCATCACCATCTGAAGTTCATAAGCTTCAAACTCTTCTTCTTCTTTTCTTGATTTGAACAACTTCTTAGGCAATGGATCTCTCTTGATCTTCCCACCAAGAAGGCGAGCATTATCTCCTTTGTACAAAGATCCATCAGCCTTCAGTGCCTTGAATTTTTTAAATATGTCCTTCTTGAGTTTGATTTTCTTGATAACTGTATGCCTGTTGCATATGCTTAAAAATTCTTCCTAGAGAATATCAAACCCAGTCTTCATTTCCTTCTCTTTCTCATTTTGTTCTTCAGCAGGTATCATGCTCAATGGTTGAACATTCAGAGGTTGAGCAGTGACAACAGTTGTAGATTTTTCTTTCTTTCTCTGTTTTTCTTTCTCTTCTTTTTCTTTTTCTTCCTTCTCCTTCTTCCTTTCTCTTGACTCTTTCACACTCTGTTCCCAATAACCTAAAGGTTTTTGAGATGTATGAGCTGTAGATTTCTTTTGAGCTGTAGATTTAGGGAGCTGTATGATCTTGTTTCCTTTAGAACTTCCCTTCATCTGTACTGGCATTGATCTCTCTTCTTACTATTCTTCCAGTCTCATGGACCAATCTTTTGATTTGGCAGCTTCAAATTCCATAGCAAAAGATTTTCCTATGTCCTTCGCATTTTCCAAAATGTTTTCAGTGACCTTGTCTCCTTCTTTGATCTCTTTCTCAAACTTTCTTTCCCCCTTTTTGCCAACATCAATGTGTGACAAAATGGTATTGAGCTTGCTCATGAGATCAATCTTCATGATTTCGTTCCCATTGATCATCTTGGTCATCTCATTTTTCATACTCTTCACTTCAATCTTCAATTGGAAAGAATCTTCTTTCATCAAGTTGATATCAGATTGTAGAGATGTAATTTCTCTTGTCTTCTGGATGACATCCTGTCTAACCAGTTCATTCTGAGCCAGTAAGTTGTCTACAACAGCTTTGAAATTCTTTTCAAGAGTTTTCTTTTCTTACAGGCTTCTCTCTTCAAACTTCTTTACCAAATCTTCCATTCCTTTCTTCACATTCTGAGAAATGATGGCATCAGGAACTCTCTTGACTTGCTTAATTATCTTTGCTTCAATTCCTTTGAGAGAATCCTCCATATTCTTCAACTGAGATACAACCTCTTTAGGTGTCTTCTGTGGAATTGAATCACTATCCTCTTCTTCAGAGTCTCCTTCTCTTATTACCAACTCCTTTCCCTTGGTAACCCTTTGAGCTTTAGAAGGCACCAACTCTACAGCTGTAGAGTCTTCAGTGGTAGCCTTCCTCTTGTTAGGAGTCAAAATAACTTCTATCTTGTCTGTAGAGAAGTCAGCAATATAATCATCCATATTCTCCATATTTTCTCTCTCAAGTACTGAATAACTCTGCAGGGGAGGGGTTCCTTGCCAATATATCTCTTCAAGTGTAAACGTGGCAGGATGTGGTTGATTGAAAATGCTTGTGATAGGATTTGACACGTCTTTAGCACTTTATATCTTCAACAATTTGCTCATTAGCTTGAACCTCAAGAGATGGTTGAATATCAGCTTGCACAACGTTAGCTTGAGCACCACCCATTGGTGCATCATCATCACCACCTTCATCATCATCTGGCTTGTCTTTAGGCTCTTTGCAAGGTGAATCAGTCTTTTCTGCATCTTTTTCTTTCTCAGATTCAGGCTGATCAAGAGTTGTTTCTTCAGTACTTACTGGATCTGCAGCACTAGCTCCTGCAGACTCCAATAGAATAGCTTCCTCTGCCAAAGTAGTTAAGCCCTCAGCTTCAACTACTTGGTGACTACCTTCACCAGTTCTTTCTGGCAACTCTTCTTCACTATCTGAGCTCACAACTTCGTACTCATCTTCAGGAAACTCAGCTTCTGGGTCTCTCTCAGATCCCATTGCAACTCTTAAAGCTGCAGCTGCTGACTTGGTTATTTTTTGTTTTGCAGATTTTTCAGCTACAACCTGCTTTCCCTTTCCTTTGTTCTTTCTTACTTTCTCAGCAATAAAATCATCAAGAAAGTTAGGCTTCATCAACTCATTCACATCATTGCAATTTGTCCAGTCAACAACCCGCTGGAACAAATTCCTTTCTTCAACTGTGAGTTTGTCCAATTCTTCCCTTACAATTTTCCAATTATCAAATCTTTGCCTCTCTTCCTCAAAGCCTTCTATCCTCTCAACTGGAACAACAGGGAGTTGTTCAGTTTCAGGTTCAGGTGCTTCAGCATCTTGTTCTTCAACAATCTGTTCCTCCGGCTGTACAATTGCCAAGTCTACAGCTGTAGACTTGTCAATATCCTCATCTGTAGTTTTCTTAGAATGAAATTTCTTCTGTCTCTTTTCTCTATCAACTTCATCTTCAGAATCTGTTGGTTCATCCACCAACAATTTTCTCCTTACACTTTTCTTCTTCTTTCTCTCATAGTGTTTTGGTGGACTAACAAATGTAAGCTTCTTTCCTTCAAACTTGTTTTTCTTTCTCTTCTTTGGTTTGGGAGCCATAGGAGCATCCACAGCTCCTCTATTAAAATTGGCTTTCCCTATGATCCTATGAACCAATATAGGCTATCCTTCATGATCATTGAATAAAGAAAAACCTACTTCCTTCAGGATATAATTTAAGAACAATCCAAATCATTTGTTCTTTCCAGTCTTCACAACATCATTACCAATATTTCTAAGTAACAATTCTCCAATATCAATCTTAATCTCCTTGTCAAAAGCTATCATTAAATCCCACATAAGAATAGTGCCAGTATCATGTGCACCAGTTCTACATAATAAGCATTTATCAATAGCTTCATATAGATAGACATACTCAACTGCAAGGTCATTTTTCTTGAATGTCCTCTTCCAGTTCTTAGGAAACGACCTCTTTGCAGTGAACTTCCTCAAGTACTTCTCATCTTCATCAGCAAAGTTGAGGTTGTCATGAGAATCATCTCCAATCCTCAGGTGTAAAGCTCTGCAAATATCACCAGCTATTATATTGACGTTCCTTTCTTGTAGCTTCACTGACAATGTCTTCCTTTCAACATTTGCTTTAACATTTCTGTAGAACTCATATACTATCTTGTCATCATAAGCTGCTGGGTTGTGAATAAGACAATAATGAATCCCTTCATTCACTATGTGTTTAACAACATCTTCCATAGCATCAGTGGGATGCTTCTTCAGTAATTCGTCAAAATCGAAAAGAGCTCCAAAATTGACTTCCATTGCCATGGCGTTTTGGTTTCAGAGAGTGAGGGATGTGGAGTGTCTAAGGTTTCAGGGGGTTCGAATGTAAAAGTGAGATATAAAAGCATGAAGAGTCCTTTAAATACCTTTCCTTAAACACACATTTAAGACAGAACATGGGTATAACAGTCTTTGACTTAAAATTTATGAGTTTTGAAATTCCGAGCCAAAACTTATAATTAAGTTTGTCCAAAATCTAACTCACATGGAATTTAACTCTATTTAAAATGTTACACACATTCAAACATTTTATTAATTAAAATGCTGAATAAATCCAAAACTTAGTACAAACGTTTCTGAATTTGTAGTGCACCATTTAATTTTCAGAATTGTGCAAAGTACTATAAATTCCCTAAGTTTGCAGTTGACAATCTTAGAATATGGAAATCTACAGTTGTGAGGAATTTGCAGTTCAGAGCTAATTCTACAACTGTAGAGTTAACAACTCTGCAGTTGAATGACTTTGCAGCTGCAATCTTCCTTTTCAATGAGTTTCCACTTTTCAAGGTTTTGTCACGCCCTAAAATTCTAAGCATTTCAAATCAGCGGAAGTCTTGATTTTAAATAAACAATTTAATAAAAAATTCTTTAGAACGTGAACCCTTAAGCTTGTAATAAAATTCCTCCTCTTTTAAAAACCCTTTTTAAACTAAAATCAAATAAATCATACATTCAATTTAAATAACCCGTTCAACACATCCATGGACAACATAAATAATACCATCTCAAATATATCCAATATAATTTAATATATTTAACATAGGAAATTAAATCATTCCAACTTCATACATCAACCAAGACATTAATTAAATCATGCAATAATACCTAAACAAATCATGTACAACCACTGGGGCATAAAACTCACTAAAACAGCCTGGGTGTATTCATCAAAACTGGTTGTGTATAAAAATAGTCCACTAACTAATACCAAATCCATTTTCTTTAATACTATTGCCTTGCCATTCAACATAAGACCTATAAATACTCAATTAAATCATATTAGACATAAATTAAACACTTGCCACGAAAATCCATTTTTAAAACACATGAAAAGCTCGTAAAATAAAGTTGTAGGACTAATTTAAAACTAAAACTTTTAAACGATTTTCTTCCAGGTTTTAAGACCAAAAAACTTAATATTTTAAGGCTATTAAACTGTCAAAATATCGAAAATAGACTGGCATATATTTCGGTATTTCTAAAACAAGAATTTTGACGACTAGAATCACATAAAGGACTAAAATCAGTTCCTCGACTTCTACTAAGTAAAAACTCATGAAAATTGGTCAATATGCATTATAAATCATGTCAAACATTCTGGTAATATTTCATAATTTTTAGAGTTATAAAACTTAACTTATTGATCATGCAAACTAAGGACAATAACTAATACTTTAAGAGCAATTAACCACATAAAGTAACACTTAATCATGCATAAAAATTTCGCCCATCAGCTGCTAATTAATAAAACAATTTCGTCAACTTAACTCCTAAAACTAATGCAAACAAACACATAATCATAATAATAATACCTCATGAATAATCATAATAAAATCCCATAATTCATCAAACCATAATAAATCCTAAATCAAACATCTACGTGTCCATGCACTCAACGAAATGAAACATGCAAATGTCTAGTCTTGTGGCAAACACACAAGTGCCGAAAATAATACTTCAAACATGAAATAAAAGCCTACTAGGTTTATTAACAAAAATCTTCATCCATTAACTTCTTTAACTAGCATCACATCCACCTTCATCCGTATCGCCGATCTCGTCATCTTTACTCTTGAAATCTGAAAATATAATTCGGTGAAGGGGTGAGCAATTATAAAATAATCACTCCGTGGGGATAGTTTAGTTCGAAGTCTAAATATAATGGACATGTAAACATGAAAACATACCAATCATTCTTAACCTTTGACACGACTTAAGCGTGTCCCTCTTTGATACTACATAAGAGTATCCCTCTTTGATACCACATAAGGATATCCCTCTTTGATACTACATAAGAGTATCCCTCTTTGACACCACATAAGGGCATCCCTCTTTAGTACTACTTAAGAGTACTCATCTTTGAAACCACATAAGGGCATCCCTCTTTAGCACATAAACACATCAAACATAGTATTTAAAAATCGAACTAGTGTTACCACTTTTCACCGTTTAAACCCCCACCTTTGATTGCTTGAAAAGAAGAGAAGTGTTGTACGTTGGCTTGACTATTTCTTGTGCTCGAATCGTACTCCTTTCTTTACTTAAGGCTGCCGAAACTTGCTCTCTTCCTAACCTCACAAGCTGCAGGAAAATCGGTCCTATAACTTCAATACATGGCCGGAAATTGGTGCTAGTGGCTGCCGAAAATTCTTGGGGTGTCTAAGGGTTTTGGCACTTGATCAATACTTATTTATAGAGTTGGAAAAAGTGTGTAGGGCTTGGGAATAGGGGCTGGCCGAAATTCTTGCAAGAGAGGTAAGAAATTGGCCCATAATCTTGGTGTATCTCTATTTCCATACTTGGCAACCTATTTCCTTATTTAACAAATCTTTACCATCTCTTTATTCTTATGATACTTAACCTTCAAGCATGTACTATTCTCTTGCATAAGAATATGACTTATTTCCATAAATAAAGATACTTGAAATCCAAGTCTTAATACTACTTAATTTTCGAAAATTGCTTAAGGTCTAAGACTCCTTATTTTCAAAAATATTACTAATACTATCCCAAGTATTATTTAATCCTATTCTTGGTCAAATCCTCATAAAGTCAAATCCCTAAATTTAATTCCTCAATTACTAACATGTCCTTAATGAATTAACACTTAAGGAAATACTATTCTTAAAGGACTAATACTATAACCTCAACAATAATATTATTCTCCTCAACACTTAATAAAATTCGAAACTTAACACTACTTAGTGGTCCAAACAATACTAATTGGGACAACTAATACTAAGCAATTAATTAAGAAATACTAAAACTTAGCAACTTAAATTACTAAACCTTGCTCACACTCAAACTCACGCCTAAAATAAAAAATAATTAAATGACTAAAAGCTGCTGCCTATGCGGGGTGTTACAACCTCACCACCTTTAAAAATTTTCGTCCTCGAAAATACTAACTTACCTTGCAAAACAAGCTCGGGATATTTAGCTTTTAAATCCTCTTCTAATTCCCACGTCGCCTCTTCAATTCCATGGCGATTCCAACGTACCTTAATGAGATTAACTTCTCGATTCCTCAAACGATGAGTCTTTCTATCCAATACTTCAACGGGTATTTCTTCATAGGCTAAGTTCTTGTCCACTTCCAAAGATGAATAGTCTATCACGTGACTAGGATCGCGTACGTATTTCCTCAACATTGAAACGTGAAAAATGTTGTGAACGGATGCAAGGTTAGGGGGCAAAGCTAAGCGATAAGCTAAACTCCCAACCTTCTCTAGGATTTCAAAAAGGTCCTATATAACGCGGTTGTAACTTCCCTTTTCATCCAAAACGAACAACCCCTTTGGTTGGCGACACCTTTAAGAACACTTCCTCGCCCTTCTCAAAATGTAGGGGCTTCCTTCGCTTGTCGGCATAAGACTTTTGACGATCTTGGGCAGCCCGTATTCGCTCTCGAATCTTCTGACCACCTTTACCGTTTTCTCCACTATCTCGGGCCCTAGAATACGTCGTTTGCCAACTTCATCCCAATACAAGGGAGATCTACAACGTCGTCCATACAAGGCTTCGTATGGAGCCATGCCAATCGTCGCTTGATAACTATTGTTGTAAGCAAACTCCACCAAAGGTAAGTACGTCTCCCAATTACCTTCAAAATCTAGGACACATGCCCGCAACATGTCTTCAAGTGTTTGAATCGTCCTCTCGGATTGACCGTCCGTTTGTGGGTGATACGCCGTACTAAGATTTAACTTAGTGCCCATGGCCGTTTGTAGGCTCCTCCAAAATTGCGACGTAAAACGTGCATCTCTATCCGAAATGATTGAAACGGGAACTCCATGCAATCTCACTACTTCTTGGATATAAACTTGAGCAAGTTTATCCATGCTCCATGTCATCTTCATAGGTAGAAAATGAGCCGACTTGGTTAGTCGATCCACAACAACCCATATAGCTTGATTCCCTTTAATCGAACGGGGTAGTCCCATCACGAAGTCCATGGAAATGTGCTCCCATTTCCATTGAGGTATCTCTAACGGCTTCAATAATCCGGATGGCCTTTGATGTTCCGCCTTAACTTGTTGACAAGTTAAACACTTCTCTACGAAATTGGCAATGTCGCCTTTCATGTTCCTCCACCAAAATATAGTCCTTAAGTCCCTATACATTTTGGTTCCACCGGGATGAACCGTATAAGGTGTACAATGAGCTTCCTCCATCATTTCCTTCTTCAATCCTTCATGATTCGCCATACAGACGCTGTTCTCGAATAAGAGGGCTCCATTCTCATCGATTATGAAACCCTTCACGCCTTTCCCCTTGATCCGCTTCTTCAACTTGGCGAGTGCAACATCCTCGCCTTGTGCTTCAACGATCCGAGCTCGGAGAGTAGGTTGGATCGTTAGGGCTGCCAAGAAGGCTTCCATCTCTTCGTTTGAATTGACAACTTCTATCCTAAGGCGTTCGAACTCCCTTGCCAAATCGGCTTGGCTCGTTAGTGAAGACAACACGCCTCCCTTTCGGCTAAGTGCATCCGATACCACTTTCGCCTTGCCCGGATGGTAGTTGATTGTGCAATCGCAGTCCTTGACTAACTCTAGCAAACGCCTTTGTCTCATGTTCAACTCCTTTTGCGTGAAAATGTATTTGAGGCTCTTATGATCGGTGAAAATCTCGCACTTAGTACCATAAAGATAATGTCTCCATATCTTCAATGCATGAACAACAGCCGCTAACTCAAGATCATGCGTAGGATAGTTCATCTCGTGCACCTTCAATTGCCTTGATGCTTACGCCACGACTTTCCCATGTTGCATCAAAACACATCCTAGTCCTTGCTTCGACGCGTCACTAAAGATAACGAAACCTTCCGTAGGATCGGGAATAATAAGGACTGGAGCCGACATTAACTTATCCTTCAACTCTTGGAAACTCTTCTCGCATGCCTTGGACCACACGAACTTCTCTCCTTTGCGTGTTAACTTGGTCATCGGTGAGGCTATTTTTGCAAAGCCTTCAATAAATCACCGATAGTATCCCGCCAAACCGAGAAAGCTACGAACCTCGTTCACATGAGTTGGAGCCTTCCACTCACTCACGGCTACAACCTTGGATGCGTCTACTTCAACTCCTTGGGCGGTGATCACATGGCCTAAAAAGTTCACTCGGTCTAACCAAAACTTGCATTTGGTAAACTTTGCAAACAATCTTTCTTGGAGCAAAACTTCTAGAATCATCCTTAAGTGCTCCTCATGTTGCTCCTTACTCCGAGAATAGATAAGAATGTCATCAATGAACACTATGACGAACCGATCTAAGAAAGGGTTAATGACACGGTTCATCAAGTCCATGAAGACAGCTGGTGCATTGCACAAACCGAACGACATCACTACGAACTCGTAATGCCTATAGCGTGTGCGAAAAGCGGTCTTCGCTCTATCTCCTTCCTTGATCTTCAATTGGTGATAACCCGATCTCAAGTCAACCTTTGAGAACACACTCGCTCCCCTTAGTTGATCGAACAAGTCTTCAATCCTTGGCAACGGGTACTTGTTCTTTATCGTGAGCCGATTAAGCTCTCGATAGTCAATGCACATCCTCCACGATCCGTCCTTCTTCTTGACGAACAAAACTGGCGCTCCCCATGGTGAAACACTTGGTTGGATGAATTTCTTATCCAACAACTCTTGCAATTGCATCTTTAACTCTTCGAGTTCCTTTGGCGCCATACGATAGGGTTCTTTCGAAATTGGGGCAGCTCCTGGTACTAGATCGATTGTAAATTCCACTTGGCGGTCGGGTGGAATTTTGGGTAACTCCTCGGGAAACACGTCAACGAATTCGTTAACAATGGCAACATCTTCTATGTTCACCTCCCTTACGTTCGTGCCCATTACATGGACAAGGTATCCTTCACATCCTTCTTCTTGAAGTAACTCGACGGCTTGCATTGCGGTGACAATCAAATTATGTGTACTTGGTCGGGAACCAAAGTACGTCAACTCCTCTCCATTTGGCAACTTGAGCGTCACTTCCCTCTTCTCGCAATCGATAGTGGCGTGGTACTTAGCTAGCCAATCCATACCAAGAATGACATCGAATTGTCCCATCTTGATCACGTGCAATTCTCCCTCAAGACTCCTGCCACAAATCTCAAGTTTCCACTCGACAAAACCTTACTCTTAAAAATAGCCCTGCCCGAAGGGATATTAACTTCTAAGGGACTAACACTAACATCTAACTCACAACCAATCCTCACACAACAACTAAGCGAGATAAAAGAATGCGTAGCTCCGGTATCGAACAAAGCAGTTATTGGTACCGAATTCAAAGTTAGCCTACCTTGCAGAGTCTCTGAAGGAGATTGATCCTCATTCGGCTCTCCCATAAGCGAGTACATGCGAGCTTGTGTCGTTCCTTTAGGTAGAGTCGGACACTCGGGCGCTCTATGCCCGGGTTTATGGCATCGGAAACAAACGTCTTTTCCCATGAGGCATTCTCCTCTATGGTTCTTTCCACACTTAGGACAAGCTGGGTTCATCACTTGATTTCCTTGCCTAGGCCTAAAGCCTTGGGTAGGTCCTTGACCTTGCAATCCATGGTTAGGTACCTTTCTTACTCCACCGGTTTGGTCCCATCTTCTTTTGTTATCCCTTGACCTCCTATCCGCATCTTCCTTCAAACATGCTCCCATTTGTCGGCCCTCTCGAGTGCTTCGGCAAAAGTTAGGTTGCCTAAAGCTAGTAGAACGTGCTGGATTTTGGTCCTTAGCCCTTTGACGAAACGAAGGACACGTTTTTGCTCGGTGTCGACGAGATGTTGAGCAAAACGTGTAAGTTGGCTAAACTTCAATTCATACTCCGCAACCATCATTCCTCCTTGTCGCAAGTTTAGGAATTCACGCTCCTTCCTATCCTTGTAAGATTGAGGGTAGTATCTCTCCATTACGATCCCCTTGAAACGATCCCAAGTTAAGGCACGTCTCTCCTCAACTGGGCGAATTCTCCAATGGCTCTCCCACCAATGGTCGGCATCCTCAACAAGTTGGAATGCCACGCAAGCAATCCGTTGTGCATCGGTGCACTCAATCAGCTGAAAGATCCTCTCCATGGAACGAAACCACTCCTCAACAGCGTTTGGTCCGTCCCGCCCGTTAAAGGTAGCAGGCTTGTACCTCCTAAATTGTTCAACTACTTGCGCGGTAGTGTTAGGCATAGGTGCTACGTTAGGGACTACGGGGTTAGCTTGAGGGTGACCCCTCCTATCCGCGTGTCCATCGGACTCATTAGGGTCATGGATCGGGTCACGTCTCGGAGGCATCTAAAACGAAAGGCCCCACAAGATAAAGGAATTGCTTAGCCGGTCTTAATAAAATTTAAAAATGGTCCTACTAATTCGTCGCACTTAAAAACTTCTAAACGTTCCTTACTAGGCATTCATACTCATCATTTATCATAGCTTCCTAAGCCATCGTACAAGCACAACATTTCATAAAACATTTTTCATAAAACCTTTTCCTTGAAACATCTTCTTTTCGAAAATCTTGAAAAGAATTTCTTAAAACATTTGACCAAAAGTGGTCCTTCATAACTTTTCATAAAAATCCTTCATGACGACCTTGTCATACCTCATAAATCATTCCTTGAATAAATCATTCACTTGAAACATCATACTTGAGCTTTTGAAAACTTACTTGCTTTAGGACTCGGAGATGGCTACGTCGGTGGCGATGGATGGAGCTTTTCTCTTTTTATTAAACTTTTTCATGAAATTATTCCATAAAGACATTGCATACAATCACATTAAACACATAATTTTTTTTTTACAAGTCTACAAGAACGTAGACCTGCTCTGATACCACACTGTCACGCCCTAAAATTCTAAGCATTTCAAATCAGCGGAAGTCTTAATTTTAAATAAACAATTTAATAAAACATTCTTTAGAACGTGAACCCTTAAGCTTGTAATAAAATTCCTCCTCTTTTAAAAACACTTTTTAAAACTAAAATCAAATAAATCATACATTCAATTTAAATAACTCGTTCAACACATCCACGGACAACATAAATAATACCATCTCAAATATATCCAATATAATTTAATATATTTAACATAAGAAATTAAATCATTCCAACTTCATACATCAACCAAGACATCAATTAAATCATGCAATAATACCTAAACAAATCATGTACAACCACTGGGGCATAAAACTCACGAAAACAGCCTGGGTGTATTCATCAAAACTGGTTGTGTATAAAAACAGTCCACTAACTAATACCAAATCCATTTTCTTTAATACTATTGCCTTGCCATTCAACATAAGACCTATAAATACTCAATTAAATCATATTAGACATAAATTAAACACTTGCCACGAAAATCCCTTTTTAAAACACATGAAAAGCTCGTAAAATAAAGTTGTAGGACTAATTTCAAACTAAAACTTTTAAACGATTTTCTTCCAGGTTTTAAGACCAAAACAAATAATATTTTAAGGCTATTAAACTGTCCAAATTTCGAAAATAGAATGGCATATATTTTGGTATTTCTAAAACAAGAATTTTGACGACTAGAATCACATAAAGGACTAAAATCAGTTCCTCGACTTCTACTAAGTAAAAACTCATGAAAATTGGTCAATATGCATTATAAATCATGTCAAACATTCTGGTAATATTTCATAATTTTTAGAGTTATAAAACTTAACTTATTGATCACGCAAACTAAGGACAATTACTAATACTTTAAGAGCAATTAACCACATAAAGTAACACTTAATCATGCATAAAAATTTCGCCCATCAGCTGCTAATTAATAAAACAATTTCGTCAACTTAACTCCTAAAACTCATGCAAACTAACACATAATCATAATAATAATACCTCATGAATTATCATAATAAAATCCCATAATTCATCAAACCATAATAAATCCTAAATCAAACATCTACGTGTCCATGCACTCAAAGAAATGAAACATGCAAACGTCTAGTCTTGTGGCAAACACACAAGTGCCGAAAATAATACTTCAAACATGAAATAAAAGCCTACTTGGTTTATTAATAAAAATCTTCATAAATTAACTTCTTTAACTCACATCACATCCACCTTCCTCCGTATCGCCGATCTCGTCATCTTTACTCTTGAAAATCTGAAAATATAATTCGGTGAAGGGGTGAGCAATTATAAAATAATCACTCCGTGGGGATAGTTTAGTTCGAAGTCTAAATATAATGGACATGTAAACATGAAAACATACCAATCATTCTTAACCTTTGACACGACTTAAGCGTGTCCCTCTTTGATACTACATAAGAGTATCCCTCTTTGATACCACATAAGGATATCCCTCTTTGATACTACATAAGAGTATCCCTCTTTGACACCACATAAGGGCATCCCTCTTTAGTACTACTTAAGAGTACTCATCTTTGACACAACATAAGGGCATCCCTCTTTAGCACATAAACACATAAACACATCAAACATAGTATTTAAAAATCGAACTAGTGTTACCACTTTTCACCGTTTAAACCCCCACCTTTGATTGCTTGAAAAGAAGAGAAGTGTTGTACGTTGGCTTGACTATTTCTTGTGCTCGAATCCTACTCCTTTCTTTACTTAAGGCTGCCGAAACTTGCTCTCTTCCTAACCTCACAAGCTGCTGGAAAATCGGTCCTATAACTTCAATACATGGCCGGAAATTGGTGCTAGTGGCTGCCGAAAATTCTTGGGGTGTCTAAGGGTTTTTGGACTTGATCAATACTTATTTATAGAGTTGGAAAAAGTGTGTAGGGCTTGGGAATAGGGGCTGGCCGAAATTCTTGCAAGAGAGGTAAGAAATTGACCCATAATCTTGGTGTATCTCTATTTCCATACTTGGCAACCTATTTCCTTATTTAACAAATCTTTACCATCTCTTTATTCTTATGATACATAACCTTCAAGCATGTACTATTCTCTTGCATAAGAATATGACTTATTTCCATAAATAAAGATACTTGAAATCCAAGTCTTAATACTACTTAATTTTCGAAAATTGCTTAAGGTCTAAGACTCCTTATTTTTGAAAATATTACTAATACTATCCCAAGTATTATTTAATCCTATTCTTGGTCAAATCCTCATAAAGTCAAATCCCTAAATTTAATTCCTCAATTACTAACATGTCCTTAATGAATTAGTACTTAAGGAAATACTATTCTTAAAGGACTAATACTATAACCTCAACAATAATATTATTCTCCTCAACACTTAATAAAATTCGAAACTTAACACTACTTAGTGGTCCAAACAATACTAATTGGGACAACTAATACTAAGCAATTAATTAAGAAATACTAAAACTTAGCAACTTAAAGGACTAAACCTTGCTCACACTCAAACTCACGCCTAAAACAAAAAAAAATTAAATGACTAAAAGCTGCTGCCTATGTGGGGTGTTACAGGTTTGTCTTAGCAATTTAGTTATTTTCACAGAGTCTTCTTACAATTCTAACATTCCCAAAATTCCTTTCAAGATTGAAAATCTTGATTCACACAAAGGTTTAGTGAAAATATCAGCAAGATTCAAATCAGTATGACTATTTGTCAATTTCACATCCTTTATTTCAACATGATCTCTTATGAAATGATGCCTTACATCTATGTGTTTTGATTTAGAGTGTAAAATAGGATTCTGTGTAATAGCAATAACACTTGTATTGTCACAGAATATAGTTGTTTCTCTTGCATCAGTCCCATAGTCTTGTAATTGATATTGCATCCATAAGATCTGTGCACAACAACTTCCAACAGCAATGTATTCTGCCTCAGCTGTAGAAAGAGCAATAGAATTTTTCTTCTTACTGTGCCATGCCACCAACCTTTCACCTAGGAATTGAAAAATCCCACTAGTACTCTTCCTATCAATCTTGCATCCTGCAAAATCTGAGTCAGTGTAACCAATGAGTTCAATTCCCCCTTCTTTAGGATACCATAATCCCAGATTTTGTGTGGATTTGACATATTTGATGATCTTCTTTACAGCATTCAAGTGTGATTCCTTAGGATTAACTTGGAATCTAGCACATACACCTACTGCAAACATGATATCAGGTCTGCTAGCTGTAAGGTATAGCAATGATCCAATTAGTCTCCTATATTTGGTTACATCAACACTTTTCTCAATTTCATCTTTGTCAAGACTCACAGAAGGTGTCATAGGTATATTGGTAGGCCTAGAGCTGCCCATTCCAAATCTTTTGATAAGCTCTTGAGTATATTTAGCTTGATTGATGAAAATTCCATCTTTCATCTGCTTAACTTGTAATCCCAAAAAGAAATTCAGATTTCCCATCATGCTCATTTCAAATTTCTCAGTCATGAGCTTAGAGAATTTTCTGCATAATTCTTCATTGGTTGAGCCAAAGATTATATCATCAACATAGATTTGAACAAGCAATATGTCATTTCCATGTTGTAATCTGAATAAGGTCTTGTCAACCATACCCTTTTTGAATCCATTTTTGATCAAATGATCACATAGGGTATCATACCATGCTCTTGGTGCTTGCTTAAGTCCATAAAGGGCTTTTCTAAGCTTATAAACCATGTCTTCAGCTGTAGATTCCTCAAATCCTGGTGGTTGTTCAACATACACTTCTTCTGATAGTAAACCATTAAGAAATGCACTCTCTACATCCATTTGGTAGACTATAAAGTTCATATGTGCAGCATAGGCTAGAAAAATTCTTATAGCTTCTAATCTTGCAACTGGGGCAAAGGATTCATCAAAATCTATGGCTTCAAATTGACAATAGCCTTGAGCAACTAGCCTCGCTTTATTTCTGGTCACAATTCCATTTTCATCAAGTTTATTCTTGAACACCCACCTAGTTCCAATCACTTTGTGATTCCTAGGTCTTGGAACAAGTTCTCATACTTGATTTCTCTCAAAACCATTCAATTCTTCTTGCATTGCAATAATCGAATTGACATCTTGCAGTGCTTCATGAATATCAATAGGTTCTGAAGATGAAAGAAATGTAGCAAACATTGCCTCATGGATTTGTTTTCTTATCTTTACAGCATCTGATATGTTTCTAATTACATGCTCAGGGGGTGATCTTTCAACCAAATCAAATCTGATTCAGGTTCTAGTGTTTGGTCATTGTTCTCTACAGCTGTAGATTCACCTACTGCAGACTCATTAGGTCCTTTATTTGGTGTTTCTACTTCTGTTTGAACATTCTCATAGACTAGTTCTTCAACATTCTCTAAGGGAGGTAACTCAACTATCACAGTGCCAAAGACTTTATTGATCAATTCTACAGGAGTTTTGATCTCAACATACTGTTGTTGACTTGTGACTGTAGAGTTGTCCTCTTCAGAGTCTTCAATAATTTCTTTAGGGGAGTTATGTTGTTCATAAAAAACAGCATGATGTGACTCTTCCACAATCATTAATATCTTGTTATACACTCTCAATGTTTTGATAACATTAGAATAACCTAGAAAGATACGTTCATCTGACTTTGAATCAAAAGTCTTGAGGTTTTCTTTCCCATTGTTCAGTATGAAGCATTTACAACCAAATATGTGTAGATAAGAGATATTAGGAGTCCTTCCTTTCCATAACTCATATGGAGTGTTCTTATGGTTTTTAACTATCAAGCATCTATTTTGAGTATAGCATGCAGTGCTTGTTGCTTCTGCCCAAAATTTCTTAGGTAACTTTGCTTCAACAATCATTATTCTGGCGGCTTCCTTGAGTGTTCTATTCTTTCTTTCTGCAACTCCATTCTGCTGTGGGGTTCTAGCTGCAGAGTATTCATGCATTATGCCATAAAGTGAACAATACTCTTCAATGACTTGATTTGTGAATTTTGTTCCTCTATCTGATCTGATCTTCACAATCTTCAAGTTCTTTTCATTCTGAATCCTTCTCAATAATTCTGGTAGCTTCTGTAGAGTTTCACTCTTCTTTCTTAGGAATAATGTCCAAGAAAATCTTGAGTAATCATCTACTACAACCAAATTATACTTCTTTCCACTTATACTTACAGGTTCTATGGGTCCAAAAAGATCCATATGCAGTAATTCAAGTGTTCTTGAAGTGCTTGGATGTGTTTTGCTCTTGAAAGTCTTCTTGATTTGTTTCCCTTTGACACAGGCATCACATAAATGTTCCTTCCTGAACTTAGTGTTTGGCAGACCTCTTACAAGTCTGTTATTCACAAGTTCATTCATGGTTTTGAAGTTTATGTGATTCATCCTTTTGTGCCATAGCCAACTAACTTAATTGGAACTATTAGCGAGAAAACAGGTAGTTTCAGCTGTAGAATTCCACTCTACAATGTAAACATTCCTTTTCTACTTCCTGTCAGTTTTGTGGTTTGGGATTCAACATCTTTGACTATGCAAGTGTCATGTGTAAAGTCTACAGTGTAGCCTTTGTCACAAAATTGACTCACACTAAGCAAGTTATGCTTTAAACCATCTACCAAGTAAACATCATTGATCTGAACATTTCCTTTGAGTAGACATTGTTA
>JAPKLY010000403.1:195314-257869 GCA_026898435.1 Prunella vulgaris
TTTGTGTTAGATGTTTTGATGATATAAAACAAATCAGCTTGTAATAGGACCAGCTGAACATGTTAGTCAGCTGATGAGTAGTTAGGATTAGATAGGTTCGAGTAAGGGGGAACCTACCTTGCTGCCTAGAAGATCCGAAGCTTTCATAGAAGAGAAGACCAGCTGAGACCTTGTGGACTTAGCCAATTTTAGAAGATAGAAGATTTAATCAGCTGACACTGGAGCATCGAAAGCAGATCATCAGAGAAGTTTACATCAGCCGATAAGCTGAAGAGCAGATTAGCTGATATCAGAAGATTAGCTGATCAGCTGAGAGCACGTCGCAGACAAGACAAGGACCATGGATAAAAGACTTATTCGGACGAAGTCAAGAAGACCAGCTGAGGTGCACACCAGCAGACTTGCACATCAGCTGAGGTCCTGTGCTCAGCCCAGATTCTTCGGAATCAATTTAAAGGGTTAACTTGCGATATAAAAGGAAGATTCCCAGAATAGAGGATCAATCAATCAAGGGGACAAACTTGATTGATTGAAGGTCGCTAAGATTAACGGGAATCAAGAAGGAAATTCAATCAATCACAATGATTGATTGAATACGAGATTATAGGATCTCAGATTTCTAGTCCATTCCAACGGCTAGTTATTTGATCCTATAAATTGGAGTAATTGTGATAATTTCAGTATTGGATTCACACGCACATTAAGCTAGCCAATACTCTGTCAGTTTTATCACTTACACTCAAAAACACCATCCATACTTATCTTTTGTAAAAGCTTTGTAGAAGCTGTGAGAAGTCAATTGCAATTATAGCATTGACGAGTTGTAAAGAGAGTAGTACTCTCAAAATTGTGTAAGAAAGTGAGTAAGTGAGTTAGTGGAGAGCCCCTCAAGTCCAAGTTGGATTGAGGAGAGTGGATGTAGGACAGTTGGTCCGAACCACTATAAACCCATGTGTCTCTTCGTATTTCTTTCTGTTCTTATCTGTGCACATCACTTAAAATCAGATTTTCTTTAAAACGTTTCCGCACTATACACAGCGCACTAATTTCAAAATTCAGATTACCTCAAGTAGTCTGCTGATTTTCTGAATAAATCAGTAAATTTGAAAAAGGTTTTTGAATCCTTACAAGTCTATTCAACCCCCCCTTCTAGACTTGTTCAAGTGTATTCTTCCCAAAACCTGCCTTTGGGACCAACATACATCCTGCTCCTTTAGTTGTTCCACTAGCATTATCACAAAAAACAACCTTATGACCTTTGTGATCTTTCACTTTTTGTAACAAGCTTCTATCTCCAGTCATATGTCTTGCACAACCACTGTCTATGTACCAAATCTCTTTTTTGGTGGTTGTAACATGTCCCTGCAAAATAAAGTAAGTTATTTAGAAATCCAATACTTTGGATTTCCTCCAGTGTTACTCTTTGCAATCCAAGCCTTTTTAGTAGCTGTAGAGTTGTTAATTCTACAGTTCTTGCTTGATCCTCCACTTTGAGTACTTGAAGAGGGAGACATATCTGACATATTTCCATTCCAGAATCTATCAAAGTTGAGTCTTCTTTCCATATTTAATTTTTGAAAGATTTCTTCTTCTAACTGTATAGTTGATTCTGCAGTTGGTTTCAGAATCATGTTTTGCAACATGTTTGAAACATCTTTTTCAGCATCATTCATGATCTCATTGATCCTCTGTTGTCTTCTAGGTGACAATTCTTTGAATTAATTCAAGAATTTCATATCTTCTAGCTGTAGGGTTGAGTTTACAGCAGGAGTTGTTTCTTTGATGAACTTTCTTTCAGGTCTTGGAATTGACTTTTGCAAGTATTTCATCCAAACACAAGGATTATATCCTATTCCAGTCAAGTCCTTTGAGTGTCTTTGCTCAGACAACATCTTCTTCAATTGTTTGGATGACTTTCCAAAGCAATCTAGCTTCTTTTGATAATAAGCATTGCTTTCTTCAAGATCAGCTATCATAAGTTATTGAGTTCTGATTGTTTCCTTCAATTCAGCACAGTCTGCAGCTCTACAACTTGCTTCAATGAAGAGTTCTTCATTGTCATTTTTTAGACAACTGTAACCTTCTTTGAGTTCTTGAAGAATCTGCAGTTGTGTTTCAGCATCTTCCACTCCAACTAACAAAGCTTTAACATGTTCCCTTCCAGTATGATTATCTCTTCTAAAATCTTCATTTTCTTCTTGTAGTCTTTGGATTGCACTAAGCATGTCATTGGAAGAATCTTTTCTATAATATAACTTGATGATGATGATGAGCATACCTCTTCATCTTTAGCCATAAGACAGATCAGTGCTTCTTTATCTGAATCTGTAGAGTCAGAGTCTTCTAAATCTGCAGTTGACTTTTGAGAAGTAGAGGGACAGTCTTCCTAGTTTTTATCAAACTCAGAAAGTAGTGCTCTAATTTTCTCTTTGTTAAACTTTTTCTTTCTATCTTTTCTCATTCTCTTTTCTTCATCTGTGTACTTCTCAGCTTTGGGGTATGGACAATCCTTGATGTAATGTCCAAGTTTTCTGTAGTTATAGCACAAATAAGTTGAGTTAGGTGCTGTAGATTTCACCTTACCATCTTCCTTTGGTGTGAACTGCTTCTTCTTAGTCCATTTGCCAAACTTCTTGAGCTATTTTATGAAAAGAGCCAAGTCTTCATCATCAGAACTTGTAGCTGTAGGGTTGTCAGCCACTAGAGCTGTAACCTTACTGCTGTCAGGTTCTTTTCTTCTACTTATGTCAAAATTATAAGCCTTCAGGTCTGAAAAGAGTTCAAAGGTAGATATCTTAGATAAATCCTTTGATTCTCTCATAGCGATGACCTTCATGTCCCATTCAGAAGGTAAGCCTCTGAGAACCTTCATGTTCATTTCTCTTTGTGAGTAATCTTTACCAAGTGAGTCTAGCTCATTGAGAATTTCAATGAATCTTGACTCAAAATTTTCAAGAGTTACACCAGATTTCATCTTGAAGTTCTCAAACTTTTGAACTGCTATCATGAGTTTGTTTTCCTTGATTTGTTCAGTTCCTTCACAAATCATTTCCAACTTTTCCCATATATCTTTTGCAGTTTTACAATTTTTGATCTTGCTAAACATAATTTTATCAAGTGAATGATAAATAGTATTCTTTACAATATTGTCAAGATTGGCCCTTCTCTTGTCATCCTCTGTCCATTCCCTTCTAGGTTTGGGGATGATATGAGCTAGTCCATTTGACTGATCAGCTGTAGTATTGACCTTCATAACAGGTATAGGGCCATCCTCTATGATAGACCACATCTCATCATTGATTGCAGACAAATGTGCTTGCATTCTAAGTTTCCATTCATCATAGTCCTCAGCAGAGAACATTGGAACCTTAGATTTCACCATCTTGGGAGCCATGCAAGTATGCAGGTGTGTTTTTCAAAAACAAAAAGGATCAAGCTAGGTACAGATTAAAGCAGTGGCAAGCCAACTGCTCTGATACCACTTGTTGGTCCCTTAAAGTAGTCAAGGTCTAGAGGGGGGGTGAATAGACCTTGAGTCAAAATCAGATTTTGAAACTTTTCAAAAGAGGGGATTCTTGAACCTTACAGTAGCCTCTTTAAGTTAAAAAACAATTAAGTCTACAAGAGTTTTAAAACATGACCACAAAGGTTACAGCTGTGGACTAGAGAAGTCTACAGATGCGAGTTTAAAAACTTGCAAATAAAAGATCACTTGTAGACAAAAGATCAAAGGGATTCTCACACTTAAAAGTGTATTGAGAGTACTCTAATGTGCAGGGGAAAAATAAGTGACTGTTAATGAAAAACAATATAAACAAACTTAACAACTCAGTGACTTAAGGAAGTATACAGCTGTAGAGTTAGTTTCTTTGTGAAAACCACAAAGATTATGCACTCAATTTTCAAAAGAATGATGAATGTAACTGTAATTTAAATATGCAGAACAAGAATTTAAATGATAGAAAATAAATATACCAAGTTTATAGTGGTTCAGTGTCTATAAAAAGACCACCTACATCCACTGTTACACCACTTAGGTGCCAAATTCACTAAGATGAGACCACTCAGATCAATACAAGTAGTTCCCCCTTAGAACTAGGTTCACTCAGAATACAACTCACAAAGAGTTTACAAAACCTCACAAAGAGATATCTACACAAAGTAGAAATATAAAATAGGTGAGGGAACAACAACAAAAGGGTGTGATTCTTTCTAAGTAAATCTTAACGAACTATCCTATGAATCACAAAGAAAGATAAAAACAATAAAGATCTCAGAAAGTTTGTTGGCTGTAGACTTGCTTAGGCAGAATGCTTGTATGCTCAGGGTTGTTGTTGTTGCTTCCTCTGAGGACTTCTTCTATTTATAGATTGAGTGGTGTGACTTATCCGTTCGGAATTTAAAATTTGAAATCCGGATAAGGATCCTCTCTCTCTATTTGGCATATGTGAGGTGGTCCTCATCCATCACACAGGATAGTACTGAGTGTATTATTGTCCTTTTCTTCAGAATTCTGGCTGTCTTCAAACTAATCTTCATTATTAAAGAAATATCCTCCACTTAAGTACATTTTAGTGAGTGCTTGAGAGCTACACTAATTGTGCTTAAGAGTCTTCATAATCTTCAAATAAATCTCTGACTTGTACCATCTCTTCAAACGGTTCTTTCAGCTGTAGGGTCTTCAACCTTGCAGCTGTAGAGTCCTATCAATATTAAAAATCGGCTGTAGAGAAACCTTACAGCTGTAGAATGATCAAGTATATAGCTGCAGACTTCACTAACGACTATAAATTTCAAACACCAATTTTCTTAGCACAAGTGTTAGATCAATTTATCCAAATAAATACATTATTTTGCACACATCAAAATCTAAACCAAAGAACTTAACAATTAGGGTTTATGATTTTCTATTTCTTATTTTATTTAATTTCTGTTATGATTGTGTTTAGGATCATGAGTTAAATCCCTATTACTTTGAATATGTGAAATTAGGAGGAACTCTATTCGGGGTAGGGAGATAGATGTGTTATGATTTTGATTCCATTTTTATATTTCAAGGTTGTGTTTTGTTGAGTAATAATTGCATGTAATATTCTTTATGCTTGATTGTGTATATTTAATTCATGCCTACGACCATTGGGTGGATTAAATATCATAAGAAAAGTATGGGTGAGTATGTGGATTTTGAATCAAATCAGTGCTTAGATGTCCGACCAAGAGTCTAGGTTCTTAGATTAACCGACCTTAAACACTATTGTCTATGATAGTCAGAGGCGAATTAGTTAGACTTAGTACCCATGTTGGAAAGGAATAATTAATTCACTACCCTAGGAGATTTAATTTGTCATGAGGACTCAAATGAAGGCTCCGGAGAGGCTCAACCTGATGGGAAGATGATAGGAAACAAGGTAGTTATTTTGTCTAGAAAATAATTGCATATAATAGTGGTGGCTCTATATAAGTGAATTAAAATACATAGCGTGTTTGTTGAACTACCTACGAATAGGGGGATGCCTAGTGAATCATATTCGGAGTATACAAACTCACCCTTGCACTTGCATAGTTTTAGGTTGTGTTTATTTATTTACTTATCTATTTTGTTGCATGCCTGCTAGAGTTTAGGAAAACCCCCCTTTGCAATTTCAATTCGTAGTTAGGATTTTTATATTTTTCTTTAATCTCAAACAATAAACAAACAATTCATTCCTAGATTACCTCCTGTGGGTTCGATACTACTTGTCCATATACTTGCTCATACTACACGATCCCTTCCTCTTGAGGGTTTGAATTTTGTTTATTTGCAAAATACTAGTTTAAGTCAATGGCGCTGTTGCCAGGGACGTAACGAGTATTTGTTTGTTTAATTGTTTTAATCGATTTGATATTTCCTTTTGTGTCAGGAGCAGCCCTGATGGACAAGTTCATGGAGTACGAGGGGCAATGAGGCGACTATTGGCCTAAAAATCAGCAGTTGCCACCCTATCATGCTCCATATGATCCATATTACCCACCATCTCATGATCCATACTTTTCACCTCCAGATTAATATCCTCCATGCCCAGATTCATTTTGTTCATATCCATAAAATTATGAGTCATACTCACCATATCCTCCTCCAGAGCCATATTATCCACCACCTTACCAGTAGTACTCTCAATACCTAGACCATGACAATTATGCACCTTCTGCTTCTCCTACCTATTTGAAGCAAACACCATCTTATGCTCATTATGAGGAAGTGAAACCTTCACTGGAAGATGTGGTTGTCTTCTTACTTAAGAAGATGAATGAACAGGACGAGAAGATGGAGGGTGCATTCTAACAGATTTTGCAGAGTCAAATAAACTTACAGCACCAAATAGACCAGATGACCCAATTCGTGAGCCAAAATGTGAGTCAAATGCAGATGCAGGTACAGAGTATGTTGGAAGAAGGAGAAGCCCTAAGTGATGAGGATGAAGATGACATTCCATCAATCGAAAAAGAGGAAGAAGAATGTCCTTTGATGGACACAAGTAGAAATGAGGAAGAAAGTTAAGAAAGAGTAGAAGAAGAATTGAAGTGAGAAACATCAAATTCTAAACTTTTAACCTCTTCGATTGATACTTTAATTGACGATATTCCTAGAAATTTTATTTTGCCTCTTTTCAGGATTGATGAGAAAGTGGAGTTGAAGAAAAGCTTAGGAATTCTCGATCAAAGAAAGGATGAGTGGATAGAGATTCGAGATAGCAAGAATGAGGGGAGTGTGTTCATGAAAAAAGGAAAGAGAGATCGATGTGCTCATTGTAACAACCTCATTGATCGTGAACCTCAACGAGTGAAGCACAATGGCAAGGAAGACCGTTACCCTTGGCCATTCCACTGAGAAGTGTGTGATTTAACTAATAAGTTCGGCATAAGACTATAAAAATAGCGCTTAATGGGAGGCAACCCATTTTCTTTGTGTGCTTTTATTTATTTCTTTAGGTTTTCTTTTGATTTGGTTTAATGTTTGTCCATAAGGCAGGTTTTAGAGAAAGAATACCCTGAAACAAGTCTAGAAGAGGGAGGGGGTTGAATAGACTTGTAGGGATTCAAAACCTTTATCCAAATTTTCGCTTATTTCAAAAACAGCAGACTACTTGAGATAGTCTGAATTTGAAAATTGTGCGCAGTGAAATTTTGTGCGGAAGCGTTTTAGTGAAAATCGGTTTTTAGGTGATGTGCACAAATAAAGAACAGAAAATAAGAATTAAAGACACAAGGGATTTATAGTGGTTCGGACGAAAGGTCCTACTCCACTCTCCACAATCCAACTGGAATTGTTGGGCTCTCCACTAACTTTACTCACTCACAAACTTCGAGAGTACTACTCTCTTACAAACAATCAATGCTTAAATAGCGATCGTCTTCTAACAGCTTCTACAAAGCTTTACGAAAGATAAGTATGAATGTAGGGTGTTGAGTGCGAGTAATGATTTTGACAGAGTTTCAGCAAGGTTGAAGTGCGTGTAAATCCGGTACTGAAATCATCACTGTTACTCTAATTTATAGGGTCAAATAACTAGCCGTTGGGATGGACTAGAAATCTGAGATCCTATAATCTCGTATTCAATCAATCATTGAGATTGATTGAATCTCCTTCTTGATTCCCGTCAATCTTTGCGATCTACAATCAATCAAGTTTGTCCCCTTGATTGATTGATCTTCTATTCTGGGAATCCCTTCCTTTTATTGCAAGTCAATCCTTAGAGTGATTCCGAAGAATCTGGGCGGAGCACAAGACATCAGCTGATCTGTCTCCTCAGCTGGTGTATGGTCTGCTGACACTTGGACCTCAGCTGATGTGCAGGTCTGCTGGTGTGCACCTCAGCTGATCTTCTGGACCTCGTCTGGAAACTCTTGATCCTTGGTCCTTGTCTTGTCTGCGACTTGCTCAACTGATCAGCTGATCTTCTGATATAAGCTGATCTGTCTCTTCTAATATACTCCTCTTAGTACACCAGTGTCAGCTGCTCAAATCTTCTATCTTCTAGAATCGGCTAAGCCTTCTTTTCCATGATAGTTTCGGATCTTCTAGGCAGCAAGGTTGATTCCCCCTTACCCGGACCTATCTAATCCTAACTACTCATCAGCTGACTAACAGGTTCAGCTGGTCCTATTACAAGCTGATTGGTTTATTATATCATCAAAACATCTAACAAGAATATCCTAACATTTAATAATCTCTGTTTCTCTCTAATTGTTGGAATGTAGGCTTGAGATGATTGCGTCCAAAGGGAAACAAGAGAAAATGAATTTGTGTTGGTTTGAAGAGAAGTTATTTGTGCAGGCCGAGGTACCATGAACCCAAACTTAGAGTTGCTAAGCAAATCTCTAAGTTTGGGGGAGTGATTATTCTACTTATCTTTTTATGCCTACACTGCACAGGCACACATATTTTGTTCTTTCTCGCTCTTGTTGGAATTTTGCCTTCTTGTGAGTTGTGGGAATATTCTCGTGTACATGTTGAGTAGGTTAGGCCTGAATGTGAGATTTAGATGGACACTCCAGACTCAAAATTAGAATTGCGTAGAAAAGCTCTAATTTTGGGGGAGTGTATTTTCTATTTGATTTGATCTTCTTGTACATTGCACATGTGCATCTGTCTCATATGTGTTGAGGTCTTCTTGTTGAGATATTGTGGAATGATTTTGAGGCTTGAATAGTGTTGTTTGATAGTCTTTGAAATTTGGTTGAGCCTGATGGTGTGAATTGATGCTAGCTTGGTCATTTGGTTATGTGAAAATTTTGCCTGTTTTTTCTGCTCATATTCATAATTATATAAGCCCATGAGCTTTAGAGCCTGTTGACTTGCATACATTATGAGTCTTGATTCTTTCTTGTGGGTATCATTCATGCTTGTGTGCTCTAGAACTTGCCATGTGTCTTGTTTGAGACTACTTGTAGTGTGAAGTTTGTGAAAATGATAAGAGGTCATGTTTGTTTTGAATTGTCACTTAGCCAAACTTTCCCTACCAAATGATATTTTTCCGTAGTTAGCCCCTTTGAGCCTATTGACTTATTTTCTTGGCAACCTACAAATTTAGCCGATTTATCCTTCTTTATTGAGCCTAAATTGTCCTATGATCAAGTGGAGCTTGAATGTCAAAATGGATATTGACGTTGAATTGTGCTTTAGTGTGAATCTAGTGGATTAGTTGGTGTGGAAGTGAAAGAAAAAAAAAAGAGAAAAAGATGAGTTGTACATCAGAAAAAAATCGAGTTAAAAAATAAAAGAACTCTCTTGTGTACAAAAGTTTGGTTGGGCTTGAAAAAAAAGAGTGTTTAATGGGGATGATAATTTGTGTTAAGCATTGCAAGAATAGAAGCAAATTGATAGGCCTTGAGATGCCTTGAGATAGGCCTTGATAGACCTTGAGATATGCATTGTGCTAGTCCTTGAGATATGTAATGTTAATCTATGAAAGTAATTGCTTGGAGTTTGAGATTATGAGTTGCAAATTGATCATTTGTGACTTGTCTTTTGAGAGTGTAGAGATTTTCCTAGGAGTCTTGACCTCTCGCTCCACTAGTTTATGAGTCACTTTTATCCAGATTTTTCCTACCCTTACCAAAGAGCCTACGTTACAACCAAAAGTAAAGTCCTCTTTGATTCATTAATTGCATACTTACTTTGTGGTGGAGAACTGAGACTATTGACAAACATAATATAGTACATTTGTGTGAATTGATTTCAAAGAGCATACATGTCCTTAAACACTTTTGAGAGAAGATGAAACACTTACTAGAGAGGATATTGTGAATTGAGCATTTTACTTGGCATTAATTTGATCATAACTTGTGAGCTTGCTAGTTGATTTTTGTTCCTTAGGGTTTGATTGGATTGATGGGACTTGATAATTGCTTACTCTTGCCTTGAATTGATTTCTCATAATTTTCTCACCTTGTTCTTATTTTTCTTTTGTTGCTCGGGGACAAGCAACACTTTAAGTGTGGGGGAATGATTGGTGTGAAAATTACTCGAAATTCATGTGCTTTATTTACTTAATTTGATAGAATTTTGTGCATTTTTAACACTATTTTAATTGATTGAGCTTAATAGTTGAAAAATGTATTAGTTTTGATATTTTGCAGGAATTGAATCATTATTGAAGAAAACTTTATGCCTAAATTCAATTGATGTAGAATTAAAAGGACGAGCCCCAACATTTTGAGAAGTAAGTTAATGAGGCGGGCCCACATCCTCCCTAACACAGCTGGAATGAATTCAGAAACTCGCCTCCAACAGTCGAACAACTCCAACCAGCTGCTCTCAATTTCGCCATAATCCCGTCACAACGTCCCGGGCCTTGTTGCCTGTGACACCACTCTGCAACCTCCATCACCGCCTATAGCGCCTCTGTTCCATCGGGAACGAACACGCACCTTTATTTTAGTTTAGGTTTTCAAATTATTATTAGTTTAGGATTTATTATTCTCTTTCGTTCTTTTGATCAGAAAATTAGGTACAACTTTATATTTTTTTCGTTATGTATTAATTAGGGTTTATGATTTTCTTTTTCTTATTTTATTTAATTTCTGTTATGATTGTGTTTAGGATCATGAGTTAAATCCCTAATACTTTGAATATGTGAAATTAGGAGGAAATCTATTCGGGGTAGGGAGATGGAAGTGTTATGATTTTGATTCTGTTTTTATATTTCAAGGTTGCGTTTTGTTGAGTAAAAATTACATGTAATATTCTTTAAGCTTGATTGTGTATATTTAATTCATGCCTATGATCATTGGGTGGATTGAATATCATAAGAAAAGTATGGGTGAGTTTGTGAATTTTGAATCAAATCAGTGCTTAGATGTCCGACCAAGAGTCTAGGTTCTTAGATTAACCGACCTTGAACACTGTTGTCTATGATAGTGAGAGGCGAATTAGTTAAACTTAGTACCCATGTTGGAAAGAAATAATTAATTCACCACCCTAGGAGATTTAATTTGTCTTGAGGACTCAAATGAGTGCTTTGGAGGGACTCAACTTGATGGGAAGATGATAGGCAACAAGGTAGTTATTTTGTCTAGAAAATAATTGCATATAATAGTGGTGTCTCTATATAAGTCAATTAAAATACATAGCGTGTTTGTCGAACTACCTACGAATAAGGGGATGCCTAGTGAATCATATTCAGAGTATACAATCTCACCCTTGCACTTGCATAGTTTTAGGTTGTGTTTATTTATTTACTTATCTATTTTGCTGCATGCCTGTTAGAGTTTAGGAAAAACCCCCCTTTGCAATTTTAATTCCTATCTTGGATTTTTATATTTTTCTTTAATCTCAAACAATAAACAAATAAATAATTCCTAGTTTACCTCATGTGGGTTCGATACTGCTTGTCCCTATACTTGCTCATACTACACGATCCCTTTCTCTTAAGGGTTTGGATTTTGTTTATTTGCAAAATATTAGTTCAAGTTAGTGTGCGCTTTCTTCGCATTGCTAATGAGTCATATACTTTTAAGCTGGCTTGGGACATTTTCACTTGCCCCTCGGTGGATTTTGAGTGTTTACACACCCAATTTTTCACTAGAAATAGGCGTTTGAAGTTTCATCGTTCTACCTCATCTATTTGGGCTGGTTTGAGATTGCATTTTCCACAAATTCAAGAGGAAATTCAGTGGATGGTGGGCAGCCAATTGAATGTTAAGTTCGGGATAAAAAATTGGTTGGGTTACATTGTTGTTGAGAGGCTGCACATTCTGTGTGTTTGGGCTCGGTCCCTGCTTGGGGTGGTTGGAGATTTCTTTTTTGCAAATTGTTGGCATTTTGAGAAAGATTTTATTGACGTTCATGTGGATATTGTGACAGCATTTTGAGAGTGCATGCGGTGGAGGGTCCTTATGTTGCTGTTTGGACTAAATCAGCCTCGAGCATGGTCGCGGCAAGGTTGGTTTACTAGGCGAGGAGACAACATTTCGTGGTTGCACATAAAATCTCATGGTTGTGGAAACATTACATCCCTCGGGCGCACTCTACCTTGGTTTGGAGAGCTTGTGGGGATGGGTAGCTACATCAAGTTGGAATAGCAGATTTGGGATTCATGAGCCATCGGTTTGTCATTTGTGTTATTCAGCGGATGAGTCGATTGATCATATCTTCGTTGATTGTGGGTTTGTAAGGGAAGTTCTTTAAACTCTTGCCTCTATATTTAAGATTCATTTGGTTTTCGGTCATGGGTTTACTCATTTGTACTCGCAGGTTGCTGTTGCGCCTTTAAGTGCGCAAATGGGTGACTTGTAGTGTTTGGTTTTTGTCACTTGCATTTGGGGAGTCTGGAAGATGAGAAATCGGTAGGTCTTTGACCGTATTCATCCATTGCCGAAATGTTTTGTTGCTTGGGATATGTCAGAGATTCAGGGCAGTGCTACATTAACCTCTAGACAGACAAATGGTTCGTTGCTAGATCTCTTAATTACACGGGTCTTTCATCTCAAGCTAAATCCGAGAAAGCCACGTCAAGTGTTGTTCGTGTGTTGACAACCTCCTCCGGTTGGTTGGCTGAAAGTCAATGTTGATGCATCACGTGCATCTTTGCCCTATGGTTTCTTTGCTGGAGCCATTTTCTGGAATTCAAGAGGTTTTTTTTGTCGAAGGTTTCGTCACTCGCGGGGGCTGGGAGTTACCGCTGGAAGGGGAGAATGGGGCAGCTTTGTTGGCGATCATTTTGACGTTGGCAAGAGGCTGGACATGGTTGTGGGTACAGTTGGATTCTTCTGTTGTTGTGGATACTTTGTAGGGGAAGCTTAAATTGGTGTCGTGGTGGGTTTTTGGTTTGTGGCGTAAGGCAATGGGCATTGGTGGGAAGATGGATCTTATTTTTTCGCATATCTATAGAAAAAGGAATAGAGCGGCACACGCTCTTGCTAGATCAATACAACGGCTAGTTGGGTTGGCGAGGCCCCATACTTTATTTCTATTTTTCTTTATGATGATATGAATAGAGAATACTTTAGGACTTCACCGTTTTTGGGTTTGTACGTTGGTTTAATTGTTTAGTGTGTTTCTAATTTTGTATTATGAGCCTGTCTCTTGGAAGTATGGATGGATGCTTGCACTTTTTTTTCCTCTGACCGGTTTGTCCACAAGGGTGGTTTACAGCGAGATTTTTAATGAGGCCCATCCAATTATTTTTTACCCTTCCGTTACCCGGGTTGTGGGTTTCGTACTCCTTTTTCTTTTCCTTTTGATGAAATGCACTTATTCCTCAATAAGTATGGTGAATTGTCCTCTAACTTTTGTAATTTGGATATTCTAACTTTTTTTATATTCTGATCCCTAAAATGTACTCCCTTCGTCCACAAATATTAGTCATCTTCGACTGTATGTGGTTTAAAGCAATTTGTCAGATGATATTATGAGGTATTGTAAGGTCTGTTTACCAATTTAAAATTTGTATATTAAAAGGTATGCAAGTATATTTTTCATATACAATTTCTAAATTCGTAAACGGACCTCAAAATACCTCATAATACCTTTCGACATATAGCATTAAACCATGTGCAAAGATAACAGGGCTAATTTTTATGGACGAAGGGAGTAAATTTTTTTTTGTAGTGCACATCAATGCACAACGTGAACGATTACCTAATATAGCAGGTCATTGGACAAAATGTCAAAATTGTGAAAAATAAAGATTGAACTTCAAAAATTGAAAACCGGGTGGGCTAAAAATCTTTGATCCATTAGACATACACGACAAAAGAAAATCTTTTTCCTTTCACTAAGACACTTAGTGTGCATGTACAACCCAGACACTTTAAGAGTCTCGATGTTAGGCATATGGGTGATAAGCTCTAGGCCAAATGGGAGATTGTTAGTAAATATGTTCTAGAAGACAATCATTTAGGACATAGTACTTGATCGTTATTCAGTTGTTTATATTATTGAGTTTATTTAATAATATTTGACATTACATTTTATTGAATATTGTGTTTGATTCTTTGCATGTTGTTCATATTTGTGTTCCCATGAACTTATGTCGTCATTAAGAATGTGAGATCTTAGTTAACAATGACATGGTTTTTAAAGTAACCACAATCAATGATAATTGAGAACGGGATATCGATGATGCGATTGGCGCGCGATCTGCACCATTCTATTAGAGGGTGTAGTGTATCTCACAACTACGAGATATTAGATATCTCACGATGGATGCACAAATACTTTGAAAAGTATTGACATACCCAACCAAGAAACCGTTTGATGTATTCTATTTACGTGTCTACAGGAGCATCGGTTTGTGGAGTAGTGTAATAGTCCTATGACTTGAGGTCAATTGATTGGTGTGAAAATTGCTCTAAATTCTTATACTTTATTAGCTTAATTTCATGGAATTTTGTACATTTTTCTATGCTAATTGGATTAATTGTGCTTCAGTGTAAAAATACTCATTGAGTGATAATTTTATATAAAATATTGAAATAAAGTCATGAGTTTAATTCTTTATTTATTAGATCCATTATTTAGATTAAAAATGAGCAGGCGGGTGAATTAATTAAAATGCCCTAACCACTACTGCAATTTGAGACTTATTCAGAAAATGGGAATTGAATCTGTGGTTTTTCTTTTCTCCACTCACAGTACATACAGCCAAGCCTACACACACTTCAAGTCGTACGCCAGCCGCGTTTCTTGTTCGTGAAATCGAAACCGTCCACTCAAACCACCTCAATCCGCCGGAATTCCTTCGCCATCGTCCATACCTTTGTTCACACACACACGACTTAAGCTGCTACCGAGTGAAGACCTTCGTACGCCGCTGCCACAATCGAAGAAATCAAACACAGAAACTGCACCATGACACCAAAACTGCCTCCATTGCTCTCAGTCACACATCTGCGCTCAACAAGAAGCCGACGCTGTAATCGCCTCAAAGCTGAAAATCGCCGCTCCTATTGCCGGAATTACGTCGCACAGCACTCGCAAACGAATCGAACCCATGCATGTTCGTCGTCGCAGACTACTCCTCACTGGAAAACCGCTCTGTTCAAGCTTTCGCCGTTGACAGCAACAGTCGCTGCCATCGCACTCAAGTCCGGATCGCAAACCACTCGCAAAAGCTGAAAGCGAAGCTGCTCGCCGCTGCCCAGAATTCGCGTCCCTGTTTGCCGGTTTCTGCAATCTATCTCGCCGGAGCGTCTGCTCGATTTCTCCACCGCCGGAAGCACAGCGTAACCACCTCTACTCACCGGTAATGAGGAAGGAAATTTGTTGGGCCAGTTTTTTATTTAATGTGTTAAGTCCAACTAATTTTTTTTAACATTTAACGCCCATCTTTGCAATTTATTTAAAAATTATAAAGTAGGCCCAGTTACAATTTTGAGAGGGTGGGGGAATTAAGGGCAGTAGGGAATTTTCGAAAAGGGGGATTATTAGTATTCGTTATTCGCAGCACACAAGCAGTTTTATTATTATTATTCATTATTCATGTTTTTATATTAGGTTTTATCATAGGACTTAGAGCTTACTCTTGAGACGGATTTAATTTATTTTCTTCGTGAATTTTTCTCTATACATGCGGTGATTTCTTTTCTTTTCTTTTAATTCCCTGCAATTTCAATTCTTGTTATGACTTTAGTAATGATTGTCTCATTTGTTTATATTGTTAGCTATTGAATTAATACTTGCATGCACACATGCTTGCGTGCTGCATGACTCACGTCACAGCCCACACATATGTATTGTTAATTAGGTTGTTAGTAGGATTATCAAATACATAGGAAGTTAGTTACACCTGACATACGGTTACTTCTCTCCAGCTTTTATAAAAGCATCAATGTACTCATTTGACTCTTTCAGGATGAAAAATACAATTTTCAAATATGGTATCCATTAGTCAGTTACAAGCTTCCTTTCTTGTGTGTAACGGCTTTTGATCGGTTTTTTTTTTTCTCTTTTGCATCTTCAAATTTTCATCCAATACATCTCAAATCTTCATCCTCTACATCTTCAAATCTTTAAACTCCTCATCCTATTCATCTTCAAATCTTTAAACTCCTCATCCTATTCATCTTCAAATCTTTAAACTCCTCATCCTATTCATCTTCATATCTTCAAAGTTTTCTTCCTATACATCTTCAAATCTTCATCCTATATTCTGTATATCTTCATCCTATTTATCATGAACTCTCTTCCTCCAAAGCCTCTTTCTACTACAAATAACCAATATGCTCATTCTTTCATCACTCTTAACCTTAGTCTAGATCGCACCAATTATAACTATTGGAGATCTCAGGTATTAGCAACAGTTCGAGGCCATGGTTATGAGGATATTTTACTTTGCTCCTCTGCTCCAAATTTGAGTTCTCTTACTGTTGGTTCTTCAGCATCTGCTACTGCTTATACTACATAGATCCGACGAGATCAGTTTCTCATGAGCTGGCTTTTGAGCTCAGTTTCTGCCAGTATGCTTGGCTATGTTAATTGTTGTGAACATTCATTTCAAGTGTGGAAAGATTTTGATGACTTGTTTCAGTCACAATCTAAGGCTAGAGACATGAACCTGCGTTTTCAACTTCAAACAATGAAGAAAGGATCTCTGTCTGTTGACGAATACATCTTGCAGATGAGATAAATTATGGATAGTCTCCTTGCAGCTGGTCAAAATATTATAGATGAAGACTTGGTTCTTTATATACATGGTGGTCTTGGCACAGATTTTGATGCTGTGGTAGTTAGTCTTACTACCAGGAAGGATGTTCCTTCACTAATAGAGGTACAATCAATCCTTCATACTCAGTAAATGTGCATACAACAAGTTGCTGCTGTGCATTCTCTTTCCTTTCCTACTGGAAACAATATGTCTCCTACTACTAATTTTGCATCTGGTAACTCTGGAAATTTCAAGAATCAATCTAATGTTAATGGCAAGTTCAAAGGCAAAAACAGGTGGCCTCCTAAGCCTAAGGTTGTGTGTCAATTGTGTGGAAAGAATAATCATGTGTCAGCAAAGTGTTACAAGTGATTTGATACTAATTTTCAAGGCATTGATCAATCCTCTTCTAATAGCTCTTCTACTGTTTAAGCTAATGTGGCTTCCACTTCCTATGGTTTTCAGATCCCAGCACCTCAGGCTACTATGAACCAGGTTAATGCTTTTAACTTAGGCATTAATTCCTTTACTAATACTCAATCTTCTACTCCTCAGCCTAGTGGTAATGATTGGTTTATGGATTCTGGAGCCACTCATCATGTTACTTCCCAGCTTTCCAATCTTCATCTCCACTCTCCATACAAAGGTAATTCTTCATTAGTTGTTGGTAATGGCATGTCAATTCCTATAACCAACATTGGTCATATGAAAATAAACAGTCTACATCCTCTTGTTGCTTTGGATTTGGACAATGTTTTACATGTTCCCTCCATTACTAAGAATTTGTTGAGTAAATCTCAGTTTTTAAAGGATAATGATGCTGTCATTGAATTCTACTTTGATCATTGTGTTGTCAAGGACCTGAAAACTCAAAGGATTCTTCTGAAGGGTGTCCTTAATCAAGGTCTCTATCATCTGGATCTCTCACCTTTGGTTTCTGCTAGCAAGTGTTCTGAGGACAGTAATTTTCACTATAATTCAGTTCTACTTCAGTAAATAATATTTCCTCACTATGACATTATATATTTGGTCATCCATGTAATAAAGTCTTGAATTAGGTGCTGAAAATCTCTTCATAAACCTTGTAATTCAAGTTTTTTTTGTGAGGATTGCAAACTTGGTAAAAATCATCAAATGATTTTCAAATCTATTGTTCATACTACTACAACTCCTTTTGATATTGTACATTTGGATGTTTGGGGCCCTGCATCTATTGTTTCAGTTGATGGTTATAAATACTTCTTATCAGTAGTTCATGACTTTATTCGGTTCTCTTGGATTTTTCCTCTTCAAGCCAAATCAGATGTCACAAGTTGTTTAATCAGTTTCTGATTTCCATGAACATGCAATTTGGTTTCACTCTTAAGGCGTTACTGTTATGGGTGCAAAGAAAGTGAAATAAAGATCAGATGAGCAAGTACTGCTGATAAACTGAACATTAATACTATCAGCTGAAGGGGGTCAGCTGATAGGTCTGCTGAGGGCCATCTGATGGGATCAGCCGGGATCATCTGAGAAGTCTACTGAGGTCATCAGGAAAGTCAGCTAAGTCATCTGGTAAAATCAGCTGAGGAGGTCAGCAGAGGGAGTCAGCTGATGAGGTCAGCTGATATGTCAGGATGATTGGTCAGGCGACAGACAGGATGACTGGTCAGGATGGTTAGTTAGGATGATGGTCAGCATGGTTGGTCAGGTCAGGATGATGGTCAGGATGGTTGGTCAGGTCAGGTCAGGTCAGGATGAAGGTCTACTGATGATATCAGTTGATGAAGGTCTACTGATGATATCAGCTGAGTGCTCAGACTAAGCTGAGGACATATCACATAAGCAGACAATAAAAGAGAATATTGACTCCGAGTCAGGAATTAAACCAAGAATCAGTTACGAAGCGGTTTAAACTTCCAAGTTGGGCAACTGGCGAGCAATTTAACAAAATCAAAACTGAAAACCGTTGGGCTCTGATCATTATTCATTTTCGGTTACAACTGTAGCAGTTTTTTGTTTGGCGGTTACGATCACAAGCATTAATTAGGATTTCCATACTCCTATATATATACGCACATATGTATAGAGAAAATTGATCTGACAATCAACACAGAACACTCTAGAGAGATTCAAACACTTGTAATCTGTATCTTCTTCATCGATTAGTGAGAGAGGTGCCCTCATTCGTAGACGTAGATCATTTCTGATCGAACCACGTAAATCTTGGTGTTCTTCAATTTCTTTATTCTAATTGATTTCAAACAATCATTGTTAACTCAACAATTGGCGCTGTCTGTGGGAAAGAAGATTGTTGGTGAAATCAACTGCTATGGCTTCTACGAAGATGGAGTTTGAGAAATTCACAGGAGCGAATGATTTTGGTTTGTGGAAGGTGAAGATGAAAGCTCTCCTCACACACCATGGATTATCAAATGCTCTGAAACCAGCGGATCAGTGGCCTTCATCATCCTCAACAGAACCTACAAAGAGGCAGGAGATTTTGTACAAGGCCCATAGCACAATCATCTTGTGCTTGGGGGACAAACCTCTGAGGGAGGTGTACAAGGAGAAGACTGTCATTGATGTATGGAATAAGCTGGAACAGGTGTATCAAACGAAGTCGGTTACCAATAAGTTGTTCATGAAGCAGAGGCTTTATTCCTTCAAAATGACTGAGGATAGGGATCTGGTTGAACAACTTGAAGAATTCAATAAAGCAGTGGATGATTTGGAGAAATCTTGAAGTCAAGATTGAAGATGATGATAAAGTCCCGATGTTACTGAATTCTCTACCAAAATCCTTGGAGATTTTCAAGGATGCTCTGTTATTTGGAAGGTAAGAGAAGATGCCACCTGATGATATTCAGAATGCATTGAAAACTAAGGTGCTTCAAATGCAATCTGAAAGGAAGAACACAAATCAAGGTGAAGGGCTGAATATCAAATTCAAGAAAGGGAAGAAACAGTTCCAAGGAAAGAAGAAAAGGAATGGTAAAGGCCCTGAATCAGAAGGTGGGACATCTCAAGAAGAATTGTCCTGACAAATCCAGAAAGCAAGAAGAGGATCAAAAGGTTGATTTCACAATTGCTGCTCAGGAAGGATATGATAGTGCTGAGGTCATGGCTGTTACTGATGTCAAGTTGAGTGAAGATTGGGTGTTGGATTCTGGGTGCTCATTTCATATGTGTCCCAATGAAAATTTATTCAGGGATCTCAAGAAATTTGATGGTGGATCAGTTCTCTTGGGGAATGATCAGATGTGCAAGGTCAGAGGCTCAGGCTCAATAAAGTTGAGGCTACATGATAGTGCTGAGAGGATACTACAAGATGTCAAGTTTGTACCTGAGCTGAAGAGAAATCTTATTTCTCTTCGATCACTCAATGTTTTGGGATATGAATTCAATACAAGGAAGGGATTCATATTGATAACCAAGGATAATAACATTGTGATGAAAGGCAAGAAGGTGAATGGCGTGTACATCTTAATTGGTAACTCCACTGCCGGATCAGTGAATGCAGTTATGGGCAGTTCTGATGCTATCTTGCACAAGAGGTTAGGGCACATTGGTGAAAGAGGACTGAATGAACTCTCCAAGCAGAAGGCATTTGGGGATTCAAGAACAATCAAATTGGATTTCTGTGATCACTGTGTGTTGGGAAAATCCAAGAAACACTCTTATGCAAAGGGGCAACATCATACTGATGCTCCTCTGGATTATGTACACTCTGACATCTGGGGGCCATCAAGAACTGAGACTCATGGAGTTGGAAAGTACTTCATGACTATCATTGATGATTTCAGCAGAAAGGTGTGGGTGATCATCCTGAAGCAGAAGAGTGAAGCCTTTGGAAAATTCAGGGAATGACTTCTTGAACAAGAAAATAAAAGAGGCAGAACCACAAAACATCTCAGGACTGACAATGGGCTTGAGTATGTGTCAGAAGAGTTTGAAAACTTCTGCAAGGAAAGAGGCATAACAAGACAAAAAACTGTTCCAGCAAATCCTCAACAAAATGGACTTGCTGAGAGGATGAACATGACTATTTTGGAGAAGGTCAGATGCATGCTATCAGATGCTAAACTACCTAAAGTATTCTGGGGAGAGGCAGTTAATACTGCTTGTTATTTGATAAACAAAACACCCTCATCTGCTATTGACTTCAAAACCCCGGATGAGCTTTGGTATGGTAGGTTGTCAGATTACAATAATCTGAAGGTGTTTGGTTGCTTACCCTTTGCACACACAAGGCAGAATAAGTTGGAACCAAGGGCTCTGAGGTGCATCTTCCTGGGATATCCAAAAGGTGTCAAGGGTTATAGATTGTGGTGTCTTGAAGCTGGACACAAGAAGTGTATTGTCAGCAGAGATGTGACTTTCAATGAGAAAGTTATAGGATATGGTACATCTGAAAATACTCAGGATGCTGAGGATAATCCCATAATCAGACATACACCAGTTCAGGTGGAGCATACAACCAGGATTCTGAATGAAGATCAGGCCCAGGACAACTCTGATATCAGGAATCCACAAGCAGACCAGTCTGATGCATCAGCAGATAGGGATTCTGAAGATCAAACTGAAAATTCAGATGAAGAGGGTCAAGATTTGAGAAACTAAAGTCTGGCCAGGGATAGACATAGGAGAAGCATTCATCCACCAATCAGGTTTGGGTAGGCTGACATGATCTCATATGCCTTATCAGTGGTAGAAGAAGTAGAGCATCAAGAACCTGAAACTTATGCTGATGCAGTGACAAGAAATGACAAAGATCAGTGGATTTCAGCTATGAAAGAGGAGTTAAATTCACTTGAAAAGAACAATACATGGGTTCTTGTGAATAAAGCAAAAGGGAAGAAGGTTGTCAGCTCAAGATGGATATTCAAGAAAAAGTCTGAAATTGGGTCAGATGGACTGAAGCTGATAAGATATAAGGCAAGATTGGTTGCAAGAGGATTTACTCAGAGAGAAGGAATACACTTCAATGAAGTATTCTCACCAGTTGTGAAGCACTGCTCAATAAGGATCTTATTGTCTAAGGTGAATCAGGATGTACTAGAGTTACAACAGCTGGATGTCAAAACTGCATTTCTACATGGAGAGCTTGAAGAAACCATTTATATGCAGCAGCCTGAGGAGTTCATACTATCAGAAGATGAAGGAAAAGTATTTTGCTGAAGAAGTCATTGTATGGACTTAAGCAAAGCCCAAGGCAGTGGTATAAAAGGTTTGATAGCTTTATGATGTCAATAGGCTTCATCAGATGCAAGTATGACAGCTGTGTGTACCTAGAAAAGCAAGGCTTTGAGGTACTTACATATCTATTACTTTATGTGGATGATATGCTAATTGCTAGCAAAAGTTTTTGAAGAATTCAGAAACTGAAGGATAAGCTCAGTTCAACCTTTGACATGAAAGACCTTGGAAGTGCTAAGAGAATTCTTGGTACGGATATTATCAGGAACAAGTCAGCTGGAAGGATGTTCTTGACTCAGCAGGACTACATACTGAAAGTCTTGAGAAGATTCAATATGCATGAGTCAAGATCAGTCACTACTCCTCTTGGACAACATTTCAAACTGACAGCTGATCAATGTCCCAGGAGTGATCAGGAGAAGTCTCAGATGAACAAGATACCTTATTCAAATGGAGTTGGAAGCATAATGTATGCCATGGTTTGCAGCAGACCTGATATTGCTCATGCAGTGAGTTTGGTTAGCAGGTTTATGGCTAATCCTGGAAAGGCACATTGGGAAGCTTTCAAGTGGATAATGAGATATCTGAAAGGTTCAGCACATCTGGGATTACTGTTTGAGCGGACTCAGGATATCAAACAACCTCTACAAGGTTTTGTAGATTCTGACTATGCTGGAAGCGTAGATACAAGAAAGTCTCTGACTGGATATGTGTTTACACTTTACAGCACAACTATCAGTTGGAGGGCTGCATTACAGTCAGTGGTTACACTGTCAACCACTGAAGCTGAGTACATTGCAGTGACAGAAGCAGTAAAGGAGGCTATGTCGCTGAAGGGCATTATCAGGGAATTTGGGATCAGGCAAGATGAAGTTACTGTGCAATGTGATAACCAAAGTGCCATTCACTTAGTCAAGCATCAAGTCTTTCATGAAAGATCTAAACATATTGATGTGAGGCTTCATTTTGTGAGAAATGTGGTGGAAAAGAAGGTAATCACAATACAGAAAGTTTCAACTGATGACAATGCTGCTGATATGCTCACTAAGGTTATACCAAGTTCAAAATTCAACTACTGCTTGGAGCTGGTTAAGGTACAGTCTTGGGATGTACCTTAATACTACTGTGATGTGAAGGTTACGTGCAGGCATCTCACTTACTTTGAGGTGGAAAATTGTTATGGGTGCAAAGAAAGTGAAATAAAGATCAGATGAGCAAGTACTGCTGATTAACTGAACATTAATACTATCAGCTGAAGGGGGTCAGCTGATAGGCCTGCTGAGTGTCATCTGATGGGGTCAGCCGGGATCATCTGGGAAGTCTACTGAGGTCATCAGGAAAGTCAGCTAAGTCATCTGGTAAATTCAGCTGAGGAGGTCAGCTGATGAGGTCAACTGATATGTCATGATGATTGGTCAGGATGACTGGTCAGGATGGTCAGTCAGGATGATGGTCAGGATAGTTGGTCAGGTCAGGATGATGGACAGGCTGGTTAGTCAGGATGAAGGTCTACTGATGATATCAGCTGATGAAGGTCTACTGATGATATCAGCTGAGGACATATCACATAAGCAGACAAGAAAAGAGCATACTGACTCCGAGTCAGGAATTAAACCAAGAATCAGTTACGAAGCGGTTTAAACTTCCAAGTTGGGCAATTGGCGATCAGTTTAACAGAATCAAAACTGAAAACCGTTGGGCTCTGATCATTGTTCATTTTCGATTGCAACTGTAGCAGTTTCTTGTTTGGCGGTTACGATCACAAGCATTAATTAGGATTTCCATACTCCTATATATATACGCACATATGTATATAGAAAATTGATCTGACAATCAACACAGAACACTCTAGAGAGATTCAAACACTTGTAATATGTATCTTCTTCTTCGATTAGTGAGAGAGGTGCCCTCATCAGTGGACGTAGATAATTTCTGATCGAACCACGTAAATCTTGGTGTTCTTCAATTTCTTTATTCCAATTGATTTCAAACAATCATTGTTAACTCAACAATTACAATGTGATCAGGGAAGGGAGTTCTATCCTCTAATATCAGAACTTACCAAATGTGGTGTTCTTGTCAGACAATCCTGTGCATATACTCATGCTCAAAATGGAGTGGTTGAAAGGAAACATCAAGATATTGTTGAACTTGGCTTGGCAATGTTGGCTAGAAGCAAGTTACCTTTTCATTTTTGGTGGCATGCTTTTCATACTGCTTCCCATCTTATTAATCTTCTGCCTACACCTATCCTTCAATATGTTTCACCATATAAGAAGCTACACAATAAATCACCTTCCCACGATTTACTCAGGGTTTTTCGCTGTGCATATTACCTTTTTCTCAGACCTTATAATACTCACAAACTCAAATTCAGGTCTGCTAAATGTATATTCTTGGGTTATAGTTCTTCACACAAAGGGTACATATGTCTTCACAACTCTGGGAGGGTTTATATCACACCTATAGTGGACTTTCGTGAATCTAATTCCCAGGTTCTTCTTATTTCCATTCTACTTTAGACAATACTACTCCCGATCACTCTACCCTACAACTTCCAGAGTTTCTTCCTCCCATTGTATCTTATCCTTCTTGTCCTACAGCTCCTTCATCATCACCTTCCCATCATTCATTTCCCTCTACAAATTCTCCTCTACACACATCAGTTTACTCAACAAATGAACTTAATTCTTCCTTTTCTACTGCCTCAAATTGTCCTCCTCCAGCACCTACAAATACCCATCTTATACAAACCAGGTCCAAGTCAGGCATTTTTAAACCTAGATCTTTTGTTTCTAATACCACCTCACCTATTTCCACTGAACCTAACTCTGTGACTGAGGCTATGTAATATCCTGAACAGGAACTTGCAATGCAACAAGAGTATGATGCTCTAATTCGAAACAAGACATGGGAACTAGTACTTTTTTCTGAGGGAATGAATCTGATTACAACAAAGTGGATCTTCAGGATAAAATATTGCAAAGATGGCTCCGTTGAGAGGTATAAAGCAAGACTTGTTTCAAGGGGTTTTCAACAAAATGCAAGAATTGATTATTTGCATACATTCAACCCTGTCATCAAGCCAATTACTCTACGGATTATCTTCACTCTGGCTGTCCCTAAAGGATGGTCCATTCAACAAGTGGACATTAACAATGATTTCCAAAAGGGAGATCTACATGAGACTATATATATCTAACAACCTAAAGGTTTTGTCAGTTCTACACATCCTTCACATGTATGCAAGCTGGTGAACTCTCTATATGGCTTAAAACATGTGCCTAAGGCATGGTATGATACATTGAAAGGGTTTCTCTTATGTCAAGGCTTTCAACACTCTTCTGCAGATCATTGCCTATTCCACAGAACTATACATGGAAAACTCACTCTCCTTCTTTTTTATGTGGATGACATTCTTATCACTGGTGATGATCCTTCTATTGTCCAACATCTTATTAATGATCTTCATGCCAAATTCTCTCTCAAACACTTAGGAGAGGTTAACTACTTTCTTGGTATAGAGGCTTCTGTCACTCCTCAGTGTATTACCTTATCTCAATCCAAATATGCTCATGATCTCCTCATCAAAGCTAATCTCACTCAAAGCAAACCTTGTCCTACACCTTCTTGTCCCAGTTTGAAACTATCCTCTCATGACAGTCAACCTCTTAATAATCCTTCTCTTTATCGTAGCCTTATTAATGCTCTTCAATACCTCACACTCACTCGTCCGGATATATCCTTCTCTGTTAATGAACACTCCCAGTTCCTTCAAAATCCTACACACAATCACTGGACAGCTTGTAAAAGGATCCTTCGCTATATAAAAGGTACTCTTAACAAAGGTATTTTTTTCTCCTATCTCTGATTTCAGGTTAATGGGGTATGTTGATGCTGATTATGCCTCAAACATTGATGATCGTCTAAGCACTAACAGCTTTTGTGTTACTCTTGGCTCTAATCTAGTATCTTGGTGTTCACATAAGAAATCTGTTGTTGCTCGCAGCAGCACAGAGGCTGAGTATAGAGCCTTTGCATTGGCAACTCAAGAATTACTCTGGATTCAATCACTTTGCTCAGATTTACAGCTTCCGCTCTCCACTCCTCCTCTTCTATGTTGTGATAATCAGGGCACTATCACTCTCGCATTTAGTCCCTCATTTAATTCTCGTACTAAACACATAGAAGTGGATGTTCATTTTTTGCTCGAAAAGGTTCAAAATAAGCTACTGGATATTCATTTCATTTCATCAGAAGACCAGCCTGCTAATATTTTCACAAAGCCGCTCTCTCCTTCCCATTTTGCATCCTTGTGCAATCGTCTACATCTTGCTAATCCTAGTTAGATCAATCTGTCTTTGGAGCATATTGGATTAATACTTGCATGCACACATGCTTGTGTGCTGCATGACTCATGTCTCAGCCCACACATATGTATTGTTAGGTTGTTAGTAGGATTAGCAAGTAAATAGGAAGTTAGTTACAACTGACAGGCGGTTACTTCTCTCCAGCTTTTATAAAAGCATCAATGTACTCATTTGACACTTTTAGGATGAAAAATACAATTTTCAAATATTAACTTTTTAGGATACATTATGAACTAATTTTCTAATACTTCAAATATGTGAAGCTAGGGGGAACTCTATTCGGGGTAGGAAAATAGATGTGTTGTGAATTTTAATTCTGTGATTTATATTTAAAGATTGTGTCTTATTGAGTTAAAATTGCATGCAATATTCTTTAAGCTTAATTTTGTGAATTTAATTCATGCCTATGACCATTGGGTGGATTGAGTATCACAAGAAAAGTATGGGTGAGTATGTGGATTTTGAATCAAATCAGTGCTTAGATGTCCAATCAAGAGCCTAGATTCTTAGATTAACCAATCTTGAACACGGTTATTTATGATAGTAAGAGATGAATTAATTAGACTTAGTACACATGTTGGAACGGAATAATTAATTCACCACCCTAGGAGATCAAATGAGGGCTCTGGAGGGACTCTACCTGATGGGGAGAAGATAGACAACAACGTAGTTATTTTGTCTATATAAGTGAATTAAAATACATAGTGTGTCTGTTGAACTACCTACGAATAGGGGGATGCCTAGTGAATCATATTCGGAGTTTACATTCTCACCTTTACATTAGCAATTTAAAAGTTAGGTTCTCATTGCTTTGATTTAGTTTAGTTAGTTTCATTAAGTGTTAGATATTATCATTATTGTTTAGTAGCTAGTGAAGTTGTCTTTATATTTCTTAATTTATATTGTTGCACATTTGTTAGAATTTAGGAAAATAACCCTTCTTTGCAATTTCAATTCCTAGTTAGGTTTACTTTTCTTTAATTTCAAACAATAAACAAATAATTCACTCCTGATTTACCTCCTATGGGTTCGATACTACTTGTCCATATACTTACTTATACTACACGATCTCTTCCTCTTGAGGGTTTGAATTTTGTTACTTTGCAAAATATTAGTTCAAATCAATGGCGCTGATGCTGGGGAGATAACGAGTATTTGTTTGTTTAATTATTTGAACCTTAATAAGAATTTGATACTTCCTCTTGTCTCGGGTGCATGATCACGAGATCAAAAGGAGAGCCTGAGTACTCACGTGATCCTGAGATAGAGATTACATCGAGAAGGATAAGAAGAAATCTCTCAGAGGAGTTTATGACTGTAAGGAATAAGGATAATATGCCTCATTTGGAGGACGATTCAGGAAATGAGGAAGAAAATGGTTCTAACATCCAGAACATTTAGAACCAAAGGGGAGTACATGGAATTGATAGACAAAGAGTTGATCTCCCCCATAATAATCAGAATTATTACCCTATTCCAAACCAACTTCCACCCAATCAACCACCGAACCAACTACCTTCATAGGATTACCAACCACCTCCTCAAAATAATCAACCTTATCCACCATACCCTCAAAACCAACAAGACAATTACTCATACCAGCCAAATAACCCATATGAACCACATCACCAGAACTACCAGCGAACCTATAACAACCCAATCTATCAAGACCAACAACCACCAAGGGGTAGATTTGAAGAGAAAAGACAGATTAGGCACTTTATAGAGCCCAGGATGAATGAGTATTATGATGGTATAGCTAGGCCAAAGGCGCAGACAGTAGAGTACGATATCAATCCAGGGATGATCGGCCACCTCATGAAGAGGAAATTTGAAGGGAAGATGGACGATAGTGAGGATCCCCATGCTCATCTGATGGGGTTTCAGGAGTTGGCAGACACGTTCAAGAGGAGTGGAGTGTCTGAAGATGCCAAGAGATTGTGTATGTTCTCATTCACTCTTGAGGGGAATGCCAAGCTCTGGTTTAGTATCATTAGTCTACCAGGAAGTATGAGGACATGGAATCAAGTGGCCACTGAATTTCTGAAAAAAAAAAATTATCCTCCTGCAAAGACTCTCAAGATCATGAATGACATTAGAGGGTTCAGACAGAGAAGCAATGAAAGTATTAAAGAGGCTTGGGAACAGTTCTCACTTTTACTTGCCTCATGCCCACAACATGGTTGCAGCGAGGATCCGACTTTGATGTACTTTTTCAAAGGGCTGAATGGGCAAGATAGGATGCATTTGAATGCATGTGCAGGAGGAACCTTCATTAACATTCCTCCAGGGCATACATATCGCATTCTGGAGGGTATTGGATCGTTAGTCATTGGCCATTGCACGTCGTATTTGAAATAGTGTTCAAATGTGACAACATGATCTATTAGCATAATGAGATAATATGATTAAATTATTGGAATAGACACATTATCATATTCTAGACTTAATTGAAGTATTCATGAACGAAAGGACCGTATAACTTTGAACTTCACATTACAGACTGTTGATGTATCCTCGCAACGTACCTTATATGTTGAGATTGTATGGCTTATTATCTAGGGTTTGACTAATCGCATGATATATGAGGGCATATGGGTTACACAATAAGTAACCCACTTTTACGAATTAAGTTGGTCAGATTAAATATTTTATTAGATCATAAATATTTAATTCATGGAGAAATTAGATGATATATTAGATATATCATAATAATAATATATTAGATATATCATAATAATAATATATTAGATATATTATTATACATTATATGGTAAAGATTATATTTGATATTGCAAATTTGGATAGAATCAAATTTGATAGATATGCAAATATTTTACTATATGACTCATAAACAACAAGTTTAAATCCCTAATTTTTTCTTAGATTTTAAGTGTGAGTTTTTCCTAGCGAACTCCATTGGAAATACCATACTTACAATTGATTGCAAGTTCGTAGACGAGGATTACGTGGATACCATAGTAGAGGGATCCGACTACGAAGCACTGTAAAGATATTTATTTAATTATTCTTGATCATATGTTATACATCAATACGTCTAATTCGTTGTTGGTGAATTTAATTCTTCCGCTGCTACAAACATGTGATTTGTAACACTAAAACCCAACACAAACTGATTTGTGGTGCATTTTGTAGAACATTTTCAGTGCTGAAAGATCTTAACAAATAAAGGAAATCAATGCTGAAATCTGCAAGAGCTTATTTTCATAATGAAAAACAAATTACTATTTATTGGGTAGTACCCAACAAGCCCAAATTGCTGAAATCAATACAACTAATCAACACCCATTACCCAATACTATTAATTCAAAAAAACATAAAAATAACACCCAAGATTGATTAACAAAAGTCTCACTCCTTACCCATTACCCAATACTATTAATTACACCCTCCGTCCCGTAGGAATTTGCACCCTACAGGACGGCATATTTTTTAAGAAAAAATAGGCCGCTGCAAAAGATGTGACATGACATGCTAATGAGTGTTTTGGTCAGAATTCTGGAGAGATGCGCCATCCTGCAACCTCTGATGCATGGAGACATCTTGATAGGGAGTTTCCACATTTTGCGAGTGAGAAGAGAAATGTGAGGTTGGGTCTGTGCACAGACAGATTTACTTCATTCTGAATGCACGAGAAGAAGTATTCGTTGTGGCATGTGTTACTGACTCCATACAATCTACCTCCTTGGTTGTGCATGAAGCCTTAACATATATTTCTCACTATCTTAGTACCTGGTCCTCATAACCCTAAGCATAACGGATGTCTACCTTCAGCCATTGATTAAAGAGTTGTTTGTCCAAGCCAGAATTCCAAAAAAAATTCACGCCAGTGCCCAAAAGTCTTACGTTTTTTCATTGATTTCTTTTCTTGTAAGCTAAATTTTTTACGCCAATGCAAAATTTTCCACGCTACAACTTCCACCTGCAAGCTTCTCTCATCTGCAAGCCTACGTCACTGCAAGACGGACTAAGTTATTATCGAAATACGTTCTTGCCTGGGTAAACACATTCCTCTCTCTCTCTCTCTACACACTCACACATTGTTGTATTTTTAATCATGTATAATTATTGTAATTCTATGTTCTATTGTATAATTATTGTATTTGTTGGATCGATTTATCAAAAGTGTGATTTTTTTGTATTAATTGAGATTTGATTCATGATGAGAAATGTTCAAAACTAGGGTATTTATACAAGAGTTGATTTCAATCCAAACTGATGAAGTAAGTTAGTTATAACTAACTACCTAACTAACCAAATACTATCAACTAACAGCTTCAATAGTCGGCATGGTTGATACACATGCATAATATAGTAATATGCACCAAAAAATGATTCTGAAACTTAGATAGAGGAAGGGTTTTGTGAGGATATCTGCCACTTGATCCTCAGTGGGAACATAATGAATGTCGAGTTCATTGTCATGCACCTTCTCCCTTAGAAAATGAATATCAACTTCAATGTGCTTGGTCCTCCAATGAAGAGCATAGCTGAAGGCAAGTATAGGAGGGTAGCAGATTCGAGCGGAAGAAAGAGTTCTTTACATAAGGATTTGATCCATAAAATGTCAGTTGTAATACTAAAGCTCTATACTTTACCTTAGTGCTGCTTCTTGTTGGGTTATGGAGCCTGATCGACTATTACATGTCCCAACTTCTCACCGAAATTTTTAGGCTTTTTTTGTTAGGCAGATTTCGATTGAATGGGCCTTAGGATTTTAGCCCGGGTTTCTTATAAATACCTACATGATTCATTGTAACTCTATCACTAAAAATATTAGTAAATCTCCTGGCTTGGTAGTGCCCTCAGACGTAGTCTTTTACAGACGAACTGAGTCATCAAATTGCTATTATTTTTGTTATGTATTTCCATCGATTTTTCCATAACTGCATTTTAAAATCCTAACACTTCTAGCCACTATATGTTGTTTCTTGGAGCTCCAAGTGATGACGTTAGGCCCAAGTTTAATCCAAAGACTTGTGGTACTGCGTCTGTCATCAAGGTTAGTTGCATAGTCTACATCTGCAAATCCACACAACCTAAAAGATGTCACAGGAACAAAACATACACCCAATTAATAGAACCTTTAAGTTATCAAAGGACCCTTTTTCACATCTTCTTGTGATTTTAGAAATTGAGAAAACTTGTTAACAGAGAAGAGATATCAGTCCTAGTGTTTATAAGATATTGTAGTGCACCAATAACACTATGAAATAGAGAAGGATCTGAGAAAAGAGGGTTATCTTGTAGAGAGAGTTTGTGACTTGGAGTGAAAGTAGTGGAGCATGGCTTACAGTTGGAGAAATTTGCTCTACAAAGGAGGTCTTTGATTTACTTAGATTGGGTGAGTTTTATGGATGAGGAAGAGATATGTACCTCTAGGCATAGGAAGTAGTTGAATTCCCCAAAATGCTTGAGAGAAAATTTGCTATGAAGATCAGTGATAAGCTCCTGAATTTGAGATGGATAATCCCCAAAGATAAGAATGTCATCCACATACACCAAAACCAATAAATGATGACTAGGAGTAGAGTCATAAAACAAGCAGTGATCCACTTGAGAATGTTTCAACCCAACACTGATAAGGAAAAGTTTCAATGTGTCACACCAGGCCTTTCGGGCATGCTTGAGTCCATACAATGCCTTTTTAGTTTGCACACATGACCAGACCTAGTATTATCCACAAAACCTCAGGCTGTTCAATATATACAGTTTCTTTGAGGTCACCTTTGATAAATGCATTGTTAATATCCACCTGTTGTATAGACCAATGTCTTGTAACTGCTAAGCTAAAGATGATTCTGAGAGTTTGTGGCTTGAGAACCGGGCTGAAAGTTTGAAAGTAATCAATACCAGCATGTTTTTGGAATCCTCTTGCTACTAATCTTGCTTTAAGTCTCTCAATTGAACCATCCTTGAAGTGCTTTATTCGAAATAACCATTTGGTGGTAATGGGATGAATTTCAGGAGATCTGGGAACTAAGTCCCATGTGTGATTATCAATAAGGGTTGTAAACTCAGCTTGCATAGCAGATTTCCAACCATAGCGAGATAATATTTCAATAATAGAAGAAGGTTTTGTCAAGAAAGGTTGAATATGAGAGATTTTGGGTTCAGTGATACATTTTGAGAGGAGGAAGAACAACATATTGAGGAAGATCAGGAGATGGGGCAGGTTATCTTGAAGAGATAGTAATATGAGCGAGAGTGTTTTGAGAGGAAAAATCAGGGATGGGGTCAGAATTGGAGGAGATGGTGAGGATGTTGAGGTGAATGAAGGAAATAAGGATTTCTAGGGGAACTCCAGTTCATTGAAAGAGACTGTAGGAGATGTATAGATGTTGCTAGAGGGATGTAAATGAAGATAGCCTTTGTGAGAAGAGGAATAGCCAAGAAAGATGCATTTGGAACTTCTAAATTGAAGTTTGGAAGAGTTGTATGGTCTTAGGAATGGGAAGCAAGCACACCTAAAGGTTCTGAGGATAGTGTAGTCATGTTGTTTGTGATAGAGTTGGTAAAATAGAGTAGATTGTTTTAGGACATGTGTAGGAAGAATATTTATAAGGTAACAAGCAGTAGTAAAGGCATGCCACCAGAATATCATTGGAAGTGAGTGATTAGGGTTATATTTACATAAATTTGTACTCATTTAGAGATAAATTTCTAGAGTTTTGCATGCATTTAGAGCCTTAATTTCTATCTATTTTATTGTTGATCCATTGTATTTGATTTAATTGAAAAGCCCTCATGCTACACTAGTTATGACAATTTCAGGCTTAGTTTGAACATGAGGGCATGTTAATCTCATGTTTATGCCAAGTGGTTTAAGAACAGTAGAAAGACCAATAAATTCCCCACCATTATCACTCAGAACACTTTTGATCTTGAGATTAAACTACCATTCAATCGAAATAATAAACTTAGTAAAGATGGATGTGACCTCAGACTTGCAAACCAGAGGAAAAAGCCAAGTAAAACGAGAGAAATCATCAACAATGGAGAGGTAATACTTGTACACGTCAATAGAGCACACTGAACTTGGTCCCCACAAATCAACACATAAAATATAAAAAGGAGCAGTAGAGGTGTGAATCACAGTAGAGAAGTTTTATTGATGCATTTTACCAAGTTTATAAGCATCACAAAAAGTTATATCAGATGAACTAAAAGGAACATATAAAGATTTAAGTACATGAGCCAATGTAGTTATAGATGGATGGCCTAATCTCTGGTGCCAGACCATTTTATTATTATTGTTAGCAACAGAAGTGTAAAATCCAGTCTTCTGAGGAAGTGAAGCAATGACCGGTTGATAGAGTCAATCTCTAAGAGCTCATCTCAGTAGAATCTTGCTAGTTTTCAAGTCCTTAACAACACATAAATTGGCATGAAATTCAATCATAACATGATTGTCCTTTAGAAACTGTGAAATGCTAAGAAGGTTCTTTGTGATGTCTAGAACATGTAACACATTATTCAGCTTAACTATGTGACCATCTTGAAGAGTGGGTAAGTTCAATGAACCAACATTATGTATACTAACTTGAGAACCATCACCAACAATAAGAGAGTCATTACCTTGATAGGGTGATTGCATACTCATATTTCCAAGTTGTGAAGTAACATGATGTGTTGCTCCACTGTCTACAAACCGATCAGATGCAGTTTGATCAGTAGAAGAAGTATAGTAGGAAGTGTTGTTACCAGTAAATGCAGGAGTAGATCTGTGAGCTAGGTGTGCTTGAAATTGAGGTAGCAGCATGTGGAGAAGGCTGGTTTTGAGCTTGATAAGGTCCAACAAATGAAGTATCAAACCTCTTGAAACACTTGATGGCCGTATGATTGTTTTTACCATAGATTTGGCAATAGAGCTTTGGTTTATTTTCATAGAATTTAGGTTTGCCTTGAACTTAGGCTTAGTGTCCTTGGTAATTGCATTTACATTGGGCACATGAGGGAAGGAAATTGTAGAAGTTGAAGAAGTATGGATCAATCTCATTTAATGTGTTTGAAGTATGGCATGCACCACAGGTAAAGAGGGAATGTCACCCCTGTTAGTAATATTCTAAACCACTCAGCAGTTCCACTGCCACTACTAGATGAACCATCAGCTTCAATGCGAATAGATGGTGGAGAGGAGCACAACAACACATCCTCAAATCTGTGTGCGCTTACTTTGGCCAGAATTTGCGTGCGCCAAAATAGAAAATTAGCTCGATCAAGACATAAATGCAACGTAATGAACATAGGTAGTTTAGGAAATGCTGAGGATAAAGAGAAAGGCTCAGTCATTATGCAGAGTATTGATATAGAAGATGGAGATGTGTGAGAAGATGAGATGAATATTCAAATAGAGTGAGTATAGATGAATGTAGTTATGGCAGTTACGAGATGAATATATGAAGGGAAGGATATGAAGATATGAAGAAATGCGGATGAAGATTCAAAACAGAAAAGACTTCTCTTTAGCAGAGAAAACAACTACACTCAAAGAATGGAAGTTGGCATCATGATACTATATTGAATTAATTGTGATTTGATTCATAATGAGAAATGTTCACAGGTGTGGTATTTATACAAGAGTTGGTGTCAATCCTAACTAACTGATTAACTTAGTTACTTTTAACTAACAACCTAACTAACCAACTAACAGCTTCAATAGTCGGCATACACATGCATAATACATTCATACTGTGGTGCGTTCTCCCACTCGACTGCCTTGGTCTCTAACATTCTCGAGCCCCTTGAATTTATAATTATGGATGTAAATTCGGGGGAGGGGGGAATAGAGTGTTGCTCAGATTTTTTATTTTAAAATTTTGCGTTGTTGGGCTTTTTTTGCTCAGACGAAATTGGAATTTTTTAATTAGAGCTTCAAAAGAGTGATATTTTCTCTGTCTAAGTGTATTATATTTGGTTTGTGCTTGTGGATAGAATTAGGTTCGCGGTTTATTGAGGAGTGGGAATTACGAATGTAGAAGATGATGATACATGAAATTAGGAGTCGGGTTACGAGATTTTTTTAGGATAATATATACGTGCCTATACATGTGCGGGTAAAGCTAAAGCATCAATCCCATTTGGGATCAGAGATACATGACTTGTATGGTCCAATGAGTTTAATTTGGCGACCCAGTTATCTAAGGAAATCACACCTTCTCCATCGACAAAGATCTCCAAGTTGACATTCATCAAATCCGACTGCCCCTTAGTTATATATAGCACCGACCTCGTAGTAGATGATCGGATGATGCACGTACCATCATGAAAGGCAATGTGTCCAGCAGCATCTGCATGACTGCATCTTGTGCTCCATCCGACAAACTCGTGCCACCAGGAATACAATCCACTGAAGAGTGAAGCCCAGAATGATCAGGCATCTATCCCCGTGCATCAACTACAGTAGCATTATGTTCGCTTTCATGAAACTCTCCATCGACATGGTGATGATGCATATACATATGCTTTTCATTGTCCTTCTCCTTGATTTCATATGGATTTTTAGTCACCATACCCATGAAATCTTTTCCACGAATTAATGTAAATAGTGAAATCTTGATTCCATAGGGAAGTTGCGATTAGTGTGTGTGTATGTATATATATTATAGGAAGGTGGTAAGGTGCGAGCGACATTAGAGAGCATTTATTAATGCTAACCCTTCTTAAACATCATCTGCATAAACCCTTTATATAAAAATTTGATATCATCATATAAATTAAATACTACCTCTATCCCACAGAAATTTGCACACTTTTCTTGTTTAGAAGTCCAACACAAATTTGCACACTACTAAAAAAGAAAGTATTGATTTACGTGCACACTCACAAACCTTTACACATATTTACCCATATACCACTACTTTATATATAAAACTGGCACTTGACTGACATAATCTTTCTTAAAGAAGAGTGATGTGGATCATGACTCGAACCACCAACATCAAATCTCTCACCTTCACCACTACTCCACTAATCATAAATGTAGCCACTATTTCAATATCATAATTCTACCAGTCTTCACCATGTCCGGTCCAATTAAAATAAAATGGAGCAAAACCGAACCTCACAAGATGAGTTTTAACCTCATCAATGCTCAAGAATCTCCTATTACCGCAGTTTTTATCAATACAAGGACATCTAATTTGCACACAACTATCCATGCAATATGGATGACGAGAGACAAACTCAATAAACTAATCAATCTAATGGCAAGACACAAAGTAGATCAGTCCTTGTATCATACGAGGCATTTGATACATCCAAACGATGATCAAGGAGTTCCATCTAATTCAAATTAAGAATATTTAACATTTAAATTATAAAAAAAATCGTCAGAGTTTCACTGTGTACAAGCATGTCCTTTTTTTAAAAAAAAAAAATATAATATAATCATATATCATTTGGATAAATTTATTAAATATATGTAATTCACATGCAAATAATCTCCAATAAAAATAGGTATATCCATATAATAATTAATATACAACAAATCATGATAAACTTATTATAAATAAACACACAAAAATGTTTTATCTAATATTTTTTTATCCAATGATTTCGAAGTCGAGATTAACCAAAGATGCAAGCGCTCAAAGTATGCAAGCATTCAACACTCTGCAAATTAAATTTCCCTAGTGTTGATAGGAATCTTTTCTGTATTTAGCTTAGAGTGATAATCCATCCTTAGCATTAGATTTGATTGTAAGGGTTATCACACCATTAGTTGGAAAACTGAAAGCTAAACTGTCACGCCCTAAATTTCTATACATCTCATTGCAACGGAAGTCTTACTTTAATTAATAATTTGGAAAACATATCCTTTAGAACATGAACTAACATGCTTGGAATAAAAATTCTTTTCTTTCTTTTAAAAACTTATGGGACTAAAATCAATTAATCTCTCATGAATTAAACAACGAATCCTAAACCTAAATTTCATGCCTTCAAATAATAAAATTCAATTAATCATATAATTTAACATAAATAAGTCAATTCTCACATAAATTTAATTCATACATTCAAAGATCTCATACTTTCAGCACAATTTCAGTAGTGCGTCATCTACAAAATAAATCAATCTAAAATACTTAAGCTACTGGGAAAACTCCATAAATCAATCTAAAATACTTAAGCTACTGAGTACCTCTATTATCCATCTATATTTTTCACCAAATTTTATCCGTAACTGACTTCTATTAAAAAATCGCGAGATTCGAAAATCTCAACAAACTGCCACATATTTTTCAAAAAATCATAACTAATTCATTATATCTCCAAATCATGCGATTCAAGATGCATTGGAAAGCTAATTTAAAACTGTAACCGAATATTAAATTTAATTTACGAAAACTTTGAATCACGAAACCATAAAATCCCTTAAAACTTACTGGAAAACAGAAACACAACAAATCCTACACATGCAAAAATACTAAATCTCATATTAACATTTTCATAAAATTTCTAATAAAATATATATCTAACATGCATCCTAATTCACCTTTCATGATTCATCAATCAAACCAAATAGGAATAATATTCATTGAAAACATATCTTGCAATTAATTAAAATCCAAGTACTTCATATTAAAATCAAAGGAACTAATTTAATCAAATTCAAGTCCATGCACTAAAATAAATCATAAGCATACTCTTCAAGAAAATCAAGAAGGATCATAATCTTAAAATAAAATCCTGCAAAAGAATTAGACAATTAAATTGCAATTCAATCAAACCAACAAATGGCACTCAAACTTGTCCAATAACTTTATACTTCTCATATCCCATCCACACGCCTCCACCGCTTGCCATCACGCCCTTTACTCAACATAATCTGAAAAATGTAATTTTGGTGAAAGGGCTGAGTAATCATAAAATAATCACTCAGTGGGGACGTTCGTTCGAAATCTAAATATAATGGACATGCATACATGAAAACATACCAAATGTGACATGACACTCTTGATACGACTTTAGCGTATCCATGAGTTGATACTACATAAGAGCATCCATGACTGTTGATACCACAAGGATATCCATGATTGGTACTAAAAGCACCCGTGATGATACTGCTAGAGCATCCATGAAATTTGACACCACAAGGGCATCCATGATTTTTAGCATATAAACACATCAACAAAACATTTAAAAATCGAACTATAAAATACCACTTTTTCACCATGAATCCCCACCTTTGCTTTCTTTGAAAACAAGAAGATGTGTGTACGTCCGGCCTTGCTATGAACCTTGCGTCAAAACTCTACTTCTCTTCCTCAATTATTCTCGAAAAGTACTCTCTCTCTCTCTCTCTCTTATTCTCGAAATAATATCTCTTATGGGGTATGTATGGCTGATAGAAAACAATGAATGAAATAAGGGGGTCCTTGATCTTCTATTTATAATGGCCAAAAAATAAGAAGGAAAAGATCTTGGCCCATAAATCAAATCTTGGGAAATCTTGAATCAAATCTTGAGAAATATCTTAGTTCTAATCTTGAGAAATATCTGAAGTCCTCAACATAAAAAATATATCTTAATCAACTCTATATTTCTTGATACTTAATCTCCAAGTAAGTCTCTCTTATTTCGAAAATAATACTAAGGAAAAATCTTACTTATCTCTCATAATTAATAAAGATACTAACTAACTCTAAATCTTGATATAAATCTCACAAAATATTTTCTCTTAATGTAGGGCCTAAATTCGAAATTAATCCTCAAAATTATAAGAAAACCAAAAATATAATTTAAGGTCCTTTTCTTGATTTAAATCCTCATAATAAAATCTAATCCCAAAAGATCAATTCCTCAATTACTACTTTACCCTTAATGAATTAATACTTAATCAAGGTAGTGGGGAGTAATAAAATATCTACTTGCTCCTCAAATATAATAAAAATCTAGAACCATAAGTTTAAAAATAAATAAAATATCTAATATCTTAAATATTCTTAATTTGAAATTAATTAATGCTAGTTGAAAATATGGATATGGTATGTTGGTTTCTTTGACGGAGGAATTAATCAACCTCCAACTTAAATAGAGGTGAGTGGACCAAGTTCCTAAACAATTTCCTCATCCCACTATTGAATTATCCCTTAACAAATCATTAAATAAAACGATTAAAACTTAAATTCTAATTAAACTATAATTCATGACATCAAGTCTAAGAATAGTACTAGAATCTCGGACACTACAAAACAATTAATACTTAGGAAATTAAACTCTAACTAAATTGCAAAAGTCATTCTTACCCTCAAGATAAATAATTAAAAGAAAAAACACAACTAGAATCACATTTAACACCCTAAATGCAATCTAGACCATACCAAAATAAGTATTACAAAGAAGACTAAATTAACTTTAAACCACACAATTAACGTTCTTAAATACCAATTTATTACTCCATAAACAGACTCTATACCTCGGTCAAATAGTACACTCCACCCTATCTCAACTTTAATTTAAATATGTATCACACATCTCTTATTTATTCGTCTCCCTCTTCAATTCCATTTCTCTCTCTTCAAACCCTATCTCATCTATGTAATTCAAAATCATTGGTTGTATTTTTTATCTGAGAGGGCAGCCCTAAAACTGATGAAGGCAGGAGATGGAGGCGGTGAAATTTTAAGCAGAGGCGATGATCGCGGAGTGGCCGATCGGGGCTACGACGATGATGGAAGGCAGGGGCGGTGGTGGGGTGGGTGGAGCGTAGGGGTGGTTAACGGTGAGAGAGGACGACTCGATGGGGGCAGTGGTGTGGTTCGAGCGATGACAGGGACGGCAGATGGAAAGGGAAGAAAGAGCGACGACGGTGGTTGGGTGGTTTCCGGCGCGGCTGCAGGGACGCTTTCAGGCAGATTTCTGATAAATAGCGATGATGGTGTTTGGGCTGTAGCGAGGCTGGAAGGGGTTTTTCAGTGGCGGTTGAGTTGGGATCGGCGACATGATTGTGTTGCTGAGGCAGTGGGGTGCGACTGTGGTGGTGTGTGGCTTGCTGGAATTGTTTGGCGATGATGGGCGGTTTCTTCCAGCGAAGGATTAATGGTTGTGGAGTGTGTTTTCAGTCGCGTGGAGGTGCTTCTACTGGTGGCAGTTTCTGGCGATTTCATTGACGGGAAAATTTCAGGCAACGAGGTGCGTCCTCCTGTGAATATTGCAGAGGTTGACGGATGAGTGACGCTTTTCCGGCAGTTTCATCAGAATCTGATTTTGGTGATAAAACTACTTCAGAAAGCAATAGGAGGCCTGATTTTAGGTACACACAATGGAGATGGAAACCAGATGAATGTGATCTTCCCAGGTTTAGTTTTGTACATGTTGTTTTAATGAATCTGCAATTGTTCTTTTCTAGGATTTAAGATATAATTAATTGAAATTTTGCTGATATATCTTCGGTTATCCTTTGTTTGATAACATGTGGTGGTATGTGTTGCTGAGACGTCTCTTGTTTGCATTTAATATGATGATTTGCTGAATTTGCTGGATAAACTTGGTTAGTTTGCTGGATAAGCTTGGTTAGTTTGGTTAATTTACTGAATTTGTAGAAATGTTCGAGATGAACTTGATTGAGTTTTACTATGATTGTGGAAGAACAACTAGAGTAGATAAAGTTAAAATGTTCTGTTTTGGATTACAAAATTGTTTAGGATGATCACAATGTAGCAAATCTTTCATCTCGGGACAAGGTCTTATTAGGATGATCACAATTCAAGTATCTCGTTTTCTAAATTATGAAGAAAATAAGATATATTAGGTTAATTTACTGAATTGGAAGAATTAATCATTATAAATCTGGTCTTATACGCCATATGTTTTTCATTTGAGTTTTCCTTTGATTGAGTATAGTAGATCATTTTTCTTGTTTTATAAATTTTAAAAAAAATAGGATAAAATTTCAGAATATACTGAGATGAATTACAATATATGGGTATAGGATGGTTCACTTTTGAACTCACGCTAAGTTCTGTACGAATCAATGATCGAACAAGTGAGCATTTGGGGGTGGCCACTACAAACTACTGGATTGCTCACAGCAGAATATTCTTCGCGATCATTCAACGTCATATCTGGGAGAGTTACTGAGGTAATCAAACTTCTAATTATGCATTTCCCACATACCTTTTGTGTCGTTTGTTGTGTGGAGAATTATAGCTGGACTTGACAACCATTTTGAAGAGAATCTCTAAATTTTATAGCATAGTACAACGAGATCTTGAGTAGAATTTGAATCTTTATTTTCGAAGGCCTTCACTATTGGAATTGAAGTGCTACACTGGAATCTGGATGTAGTATATAAGTGATTGGTTCTTTACCTTTCTAAATCAGTTGCAGCAATCTAATTAACTAAGATCAGGTTACATATATATGTCCCTATATCCATCCTTATGGTGTGACGTCATGTGAGTAAATGAGCTTCAAAAATCAGAGTTCTATGTTATTTAGTAAATTAATTATTGTACATGGCTTGTCTATAATTATTTAACTTGGTATTATATGACGGGGAAGAGGAACTATCACAATATTTATGAGGTTAATGTAGCTTGCTCGAGAAACACCTAAAGACCTTGATCTTGATGAAGTGTCGGTCTTTGTGGATATAGTTGTCAAGTAATTCTCTTGACTTCTGCATAGGTTTTCTTATCATGATAATGAATCAGAATCTAGATGTTTTTATTTTTAAAGATTGTGGGTGGGGGACTAGAATGGCCTAACGAGTCTATTGGTGAATACTTTATGGGCCAAAACTAAAGGCTTTATGTGGACCATTTCAACCTTTTTCCTCGCTTGCTTTACTTTGAAGGAGAAAGGAAAGATAGGTTCGTGGATGTAAATAGAAATAACGTACAGAAGAGGTAACAGAGGCCGTTGTGAAACCAATGTGGATTATTGGCATGGTAAACATGACACTCCTCTATCAATGTACTTTGAAGCGGTTTCTCATTTGTATGTAACGATGATTTTATTTTGTGCTATACTCCTCTATTCTTGGTTACCGTGGTAAAAAATGAACTCCTGCCTCCAGCATCTCGTCCAAGTTGATGTTCTAATACCTTCTTATCATCTCTCCCCACACCCCCTTTCAATAGTGACGTATTTAAGCATCAAAGTATTGCGAACTGCCTATCAATATCTACCATGTAAGTCGGTGTGAGAGCTGTGGGAACTCAAGAATATGAGTCATTGTCACAAAAAGAGGTCAAATGCTAGGTGTGAATTTCCATGGATATTTTGTGCTACTTTGGAATACTTAATTTGGGAAGTCCGCGACTTTTATATTTTTTTATGAGTTAATAAAGATTTTCTTTTGATATGATCCAGGTTCTTAATAGTTTGCTCATGGTAAACAAGATACCGTAGGTAAGACTGAATTTAAAAAGGTTCTATCAAATTTTTTTCTGGCCATGGCTGCTGGCTTGAAACGAGATCTTGTGGAGATTCTACGAATTGATGGTGAAGACCTTCATGAGTTTGTTAATAGTCCCACTTTTGAACCAGAAATACTTTCAATACTTTCAGAAATCGCATTGCCTAATGGATCCCTGAAAGATTATATCAAAAAGGCTTTTGAGAAACTTACTGTTGATCAGGGGATGCCTCCTGCTACGGATCCTTGGGTAACATCCTAGCTGACTACGAATCCAACTTGTTCAGTCAACTTTGCAGCACTCAAGTGTTTGACAGTTTTGCTACATTTTCTATGCATGTTGTTTATGCTTCATGTTGTTTTTATTTTTCTACCTTGGTAGGTTGCTTCTTCTCCGAGGGTATGCCCCGTGTAGTTGTTACGGGTCTAGCCCGTTTGTAATTTTCTACTTTTGTGAAATTTCCTTTACCGAGGTACGTCTCGTGTATTTGTTTTGCCGGGTCTATCCCGTGTTTTGTTTTGTTTGCTCATTGTAAATGGTAGGTTTTCATCCTTGGATGTTTTATTTTTCGTTTGCTTAATTTTCCTATTGAAGTATATTATACTATCGTGATAAAATGCATTAGTTCATTATACTATTTTGTCGTTATGGTGTTTTTTGATACAAATGGATAGTTTATTTGATTTGGTCTTTTTTTTTTAATATTTCTTAATGATTGAGTTTGATTGTCTTCTTTTTAGTGCTGATTTCTTTTCGAAAGATCTTTTGGGAGCATTTGTGATGGATTTTGATTTAACTTTATGCTGATAAAAGTGCATCAATTAATTTTTTAGAATCCATTAGTTCATTATACTATGGTCTTCATAATATACCATGAGTACAAGTATTTCATTCCATGATGAATGTGTAATTGTCAAGTTTTTGTAGCTTGGTGCAAAAGATTTTGTAGCTTATGCACAAAGCATAATCAAAGTTTATATTGAATTATTTCTATTGCAGATGATATCCCCAACGAATTTCAACAATGTATTAATGTACTCAGTTATTGATAGTCCATTTTAATGCCCAAATTAAAGGGAACATATTCAAAGAATTACAACGTAAATATTTTTATAAATCCATCTCATATAAGAAACAAAAAGCACCACGAAATCTCCGAGCAACCAATGGACATTTATGAGTTAAAATGATGATCACATCTTATTTAATTATTTATCTCTCTATTTTTCCTCGGAGATCTCTCCATTAATGACACAAACTTTGTAATAGTAGAGCACAATACCCGAATTCAAATTTAAGTAGCTCAATATGGTATAAACGAGTAGACTATAGCATAATCGAAAATACTATACTATAATTGAAAATATAATAATATTTTCCAAAACACTACAGTATAATTAATTATCAATAGTATAATTGATGATCTCATTAACTATAGTATAAATAACAATCTCAAATACATTAATAGTATAATACACTAATCTATAAAAATAAAAATAAAAAATATAGTAATTAAATTTTAACAATCAACATCACGATGACTCAAAACTTACATTCCTTCTCAACATCAACATCGTAATCGTGAAAAAAACTTATTTATAGCAATGAATGTTAGTATCATGTTAGCAATGACAACATCTAAACAAAGAAAAACAACACCTAAATCCTAATTTATCAACAAGATAAACAAAAGCTGAGTTGTCATGAGTAATGAGAACTTAAGTAGGTGGTAGGATGCTCTCTCCTATATTGAAATATTGTCTCAACAGTGCGAATTGAAACCTGTAGAATTCTTGCTTAAACTTTTCAAACTCTCTTGTCAACCTGCATCTTAAGAACATTAACGCAGCAGAAATCAACTTCGAGTTTTTGAGCATAAAGCTCTGCTTGTACTCCAGAATTCATGTATTTGGATAATTGGATCAAACTGCAAAATCGAGGAGCTCCATTTTTCTTGTTCCCAAACTGAGTAGTTCGTTCTCCAATCGACCACTGTAAATGGAAAAACAGGTTTATTAATACTAGTGCCTATAATTAATTAGCAACAAATATAGGTTTATTAAACCATAAACATGATAAGTAATAGAAACTAATTGCATTGAAGAGAACGTATTGAACGCCTACTATCTTAATCAGCCATCCTTTTTAGTTGGTAAGAAAGTTAAAGGTTCAGTTCTCATCACACCTGCAGATACAAGTCAGGAATGGACCTACCTAAAACAAATCACTCCCTGTATCAAGCGCCACCATAAACTTCATCCCTGGAGTGCCGACCGTCACCGTCCTGTAGTGTAAACTACAACAATCTCCATATACAAATTAATTAGTTGATGGCACTCACTTCAGAAAGAAACAAAACCATATAAAAAAATAACTAAATACTACAGTAACTCAATATCTAAATTGTTATAGCAAAGTCCATGGATCACATTTTTGGCCAAATTATATGATATTTATGCATTCGCTGAAAACTTAATTAGCTTCAGGTGGCATCATTTTCATCTAATAACTTCTTACAATCCTAAAGAGCTGGTCTGAAAAGTGGTGTTGCCATCGAAGAAAGTGAGACCACCGTCGAAACTTGACAACCCCCGCCCACGAAATCACAGTGTCATGGCTTACCAGCAATGCGTAGTACTCAGCAGTACCTTGTTCCGGTCGATTTTGAACCGGAAAATGGGCTTCGCTGCGATGAGACCACTCCTTGACCTAATCGGAAACAACGACATAAAATAAACTAAGAAGAGGCCATAATTTAAGCAAGGACCAGCTGGAACATAAAATTTGAATTTTTTTAACCCAATATGAAATGATATATCTGTCCGGAGGATGAGGGCATGACTCTGAAACGCCACAACCTAAAAAGTACTTTTGAACTGAATAGGTACATAGGCACAATAGATGTTGTCAGAGTTATTACCAAAAGACACGTTATTGATTAAGAAGCCTAATTTGGTCTTCTTTGTAATCCTAAAAGTAAATTGGTCTCGCCTTTAATTTAGTTTTTAAAAGTGGACTTCCTTATGTTTCCCCCATAATTAAATAACCAAATAAATCTATATATCTAAATTAAGTTCTAAATCCCGTAACTTATTAAAGGGGTCCAAAATAATTCTAATATGCCCAAACTCAGATTTAGAATCTTAATTAAACTTAACTTAAACATTCACTTCCTTAATTAATACACCAAATTGGCCGATTGCTTCAACTCCATGGATGACTAAGTCCTCTCTCAAATGCCACATCATCAACTTGCTCTCCAAGTAAATATATCCTAGATACTTATAGTATCACTCTTGTCTATAGATAATAATACTCCTAACTTTTGCAAGTAACATTTAACACCTAGCAATAAAATCTGAACTTAACTCCTTACATATCCGACAAATATAGTCTAACTTTGCAACATGCACCTCTATCCCTTGAGAGTAATACCTTAACGTACTAACATTATTCCTTCGCTTAAAGTCCAAATATTTGATTAAAAATAATTCCGATAATAATCTCTTAATATTTATTTTCAATAAAATCTAAACCTTGAATATTTTCTTGATCTATAACCTTTCATATAATCTAATCAGGATCCCAAAAGGTTCATTCCTAATTTCTTGATCTTTAATCACATATCCTAGTCAAGATCCCATATAATTTCATTCTCATCCCCAAAATAACAAACTCACTAATACCCTTAATAAATTGGTATTTAATAAATTCTAATTTTCCTAACTCCATTTGAATTGTAACACTTAATAACCAATCAAGTTGAATCCTCTTAATCCTTATTAAATTAAATACTTAATTGAATCATATCTTAATTTGGCTGTCTATCTTTTAATTCACATACTAAAGCCCAAAATAAATTATCAAGAACTTAATTTTAAATTCCCAAATACTCAAATCAACTTTACTAACTTAAACATCAAAAAATTAATACTTAAGGCTCGTTAAAAACTTAAAGAACTAAAGCATAATATTTAATCCTAAGCGCAACTTAACTTTAAAACCTCAAATGACGACTTATAAACTATAACTTGAATCCATTTATGCTTGGCGTTACATAAACCACTCTAAGTTGTGAGATGGTGAAGTGGGAAGGACTAGGACTTATAAAACCACCCACGGGTCGAATTCCTTAGGGAGGAAAGAGACTACTCGTGCACCTTGGCTCGTTTAAAAATAAAATCTAATCCTAAGAGTGGATTGCTCCTGTTAAATCAGGCCGTGGACGTAGGAGCTTGAGTATATGAACCACGTTAAAATCTATGTGTGCTGATTTACTTATCTTGCATATTTAACTGTCATATCATTAGATCTGTAAGCATTCAACATTGATTTGAAACTCAGGAAGAATCAATCTTCCTCAACCTGAAATCTGAGCACAGTTCATTAACCACCTTTAAGTAACTAAGCTAAACTTTTTCAGTAAACACTAAAACGAGTATAATTCAGGGCTCATACTTACGAACGTAAAAAACTTGTTTAGATAGCTATCTAACTGACCAGCTTCTCAGCAGTCAGTAGGTGGATTATCTTTACTAAGCTCAATCAAAGCACGTGTTAAGGATTCAACGTATCTGGTTCTTGAGTCTTTCAGTCCAAGTGACTTAAGTCTCAGTGAGCATTATCATTTTATAGTTGACTGAATTCTAAGGAGTATTTCCTGAAAAAGGAAAAATTGTTATCAGTGTATCCCCTCCCCAATACACTGATTCAGACTCGTTTCACAACCAATAGGGAGTAAATATGTGTTACAATTAGAACAAATACATGTTACTAACTTATGAAATGTTGTTATTTTACATATATTCATTTTTTTTATAGAATAAATAATTTTTCACATAATATAGGAGAAAAAATGTATGTTACTATAACAACAAATATTAATTTTTCACTAATATTTATTTATTGTTATAGAAATAATTATTTTTTTCATTTAGTAACACATACTATCTCCGTCCCGGGTCTTTTTTCCAAGAGACCTGGGCACACGGATTAAGAAAAAAGTAGAGTATGTGAGTGTGAAGTTAATTAATAAAATATAAAAAGTGTACTTTATTGACTTATGTGAGTGTAAATTATTTTTTTTTAAGGTAGGAAAAAAGAGTTGGGCCGTCCCAAAATGGAAAAAGGGGGAAAAAGAGTTGGGACAGAGGGAGTATAAAATAGTAAAAATTGTGTTACTACATGAATCAATATATCTAAATTTAAAAAGATGATGATTAAATTAAAAAATATATATTTATTCTTATTGTAACACACATTTTATCGTAACAGTAACACACATTTGCCCATATAGTAACACAAACTGGGGGAGCAAATGTGTGTTACTATTAGAGAAAATGAATGTTGCAATTAGAGTAAATGTGTGTTACTGCAAGAATAAAATGTGTGTTACTGTATATACAAATATTTGTTTGTCCTTAGAAAAATATATAGTATAACATATGTAACATATTAAAAGATGTATTAGTACATTAACAACATATTATCAACATAAATCAACAAAGAGAATAAAAAATAAATTAAGTACCCATATTTATTGTTGCAAAAATACATATTTTCCAAATAGTTATTTGAAAAGTACAAATTTTTTTTAAGAATTAGTAACACAGATTTTACCTTATAGTAATATACATTTATTTATATTGTAATATAAACTAGGAGAGAAAATCTGGAATTTAAAGCTTGCGTGAATTCCGAAAAAATAAATACCCAAATTCGACCTAATCCGGTTGAGACTCGCGAATTTTTCGAAAATTGATATTTCTACGGTAGAAATTTTTACTCAAGTGTTGCTAAAAAAATAATTATTGTTTTTTGAGAAAATACGTAGAGTGTGACATGATCATATGGTATATTTGCTGACATAGGTGAATCGAACATTCCTTTACATATATCTCCAATTTGTCTAAATTTTGTAAGTTAATAAATTAAGACCATTGAATTCAATTTATTCATTTGACAATATTATTCCACACTTTTATTTTCTCAAACACTGCAGATTATACTCGTGATGTATTGGCAAAAGTCAATATTTATATTCATTTGACAGGTCTCTTGACACGAAGATCACGAGAATATTTTGTTAAAAACTAATTAATTTTTATTCAATGTTCATATCATAATACGTACGTCAACTTGCTTAATTAGTTTGAAGTCAGATTGAATTTTCTTCATGCACACGTTCACACACACAAAAATTGTGTATATATATGATAGCTTACTGCATTTTTAATTTGGATATAAACGAACACAACCTATCAAGAAGCCTAGTCTTTGGTCGTCAAATATTTTGTATTTTGAGAGTTAAATTTAATTTTTTCGTTACGGGAGAATGACAATTTCACTAGAAGCTCTAGCAATGTCCGGAGCCAATTTTCTTGAAGTTGGCTTCGATATCGAGGAATGGGAAAAGATGGATTCGGAAATACCTCTACATTTGATCGAAGAAGAAGAAAAAGAAGAAGACGAGGAGGAGGAGTTGGAGAAAAACACCAAATCCTTATCGTACCATGATTTAGAAGACGAGAATGAAGTTGGAAGTGGAAACTCAGATCTATGTCCGAAAGACAAGTGTTGGAATTTATTTATGTATCAGAAGAAAACATTGTGTGGAATGATCATTATTTGGACAATAATATGGAGGATTTTGATGGGAAAATTAAGGAAAAGCAAAAGCTCATCTACGTCGACCTTGATCCCATATAATTATTCTTTTGTGCAGATTATTGTTGAGATGATGCATTATTAATTGTATATGAGAGTATATAGTAGCATGTCTTTTTTCTTTTTTCTTTTTCTTTTTATTATATTGTTACCTGTTCTTTCATTTCTTTCATAATTTTATTCAATCTGAATTTGTGAAATCTTGTTCTTATTTTTCAAATTTTTTTACTCATGAATTGCCCATGAATATGATAAGCTAGCCATGAAAAAATTATAAGCATTAATGCATGTCAAGTGCTGGACACAACTAAGTATAGATGATATGTAGCATATAAAATATCAAGAGATTGTATATATGTTTTATTAATTAACTATTGCATCTTTCCCGGTCATGCACATGATGATCCAAAATTTTATTTTAGTTGGCCCAGTTACAAATAAAATCATAATTTTAATTATATGTAATTTAATCTAAACTTTTAAATCTCGATTTCTTTTTGGCAATTACAATTGATATTGGACATATTTTATCCTGCCGAAAAATGTCATGCTTACATTTATTTGGATGACAATTAATAATTAATGATAATTTTTGGTAGGAGAAAATGTCTGCTGGTTGATCCAATTGCAAAAAAAAAAAAAAAAAATTAACCAATTATTTAACAAGTTTTAAATTTTTGTATTAAATTATCACTTGCAATTAATAATACTACGCATTTTTTTCTGCAATTAACTCATTTTGGTTTAATGAGTACAAATGCAATATGTAATTATATGTGTAGTAATTTAAAAATATTTGTAATATATCGGTAAGCATAAGTAATATTGTTTATAAAGGCTGTCCAACAATTTAAAAACAAAATAAAAAAGCGATCACATGAGGCTTATGAGTCTTGCCTTGTGACTTGTGGGATGCAGAGAACGCCAAGGAAAAAAAAGTAATTTTCCAAATAAAATTCTTCTTGTGAAAAGCCCCAATCTTGCACGGGGTGTGGATACGTAGATGCGGGTGCGATACGATACGAGTTCGGGGATACGAGTTTTTAAAAAAATTAGGGTGTGATTCGTTAAGAATACGTCTATTTATTTATATTTTATTATATATAATATCTAAAAAATATACTTTTTATAAAAAGTTTATAAATCAATTATAAATTATTTATATTTTTTATCACCTAAAATTTGAGTATATTTAATAATATAATATAATTATGTAAAGAAAATATCAATTCAGTTATATTAGTTCAATACATAAATCATAGTAGTAAATTCAATCTAAAACGAGTGTCACACTATCAATTTAACTTATAAGAAATAATAAAATTTAATTTAAATAATATATTTAGTGCTTATAAATAGGATTCGTGCAGTGGATTCAAGAATCCGTTAGCTGGATTCGCCACGTGGCAGATGGATTCGCCATGTGGAGAATTCGACACGAGAATTCAAGAATCTTACGCTCTTTAGGGTGCGGGTGCGAATCTGATACTGCATTATAACATTTTTAGAAGAATCCGTGTATCATATGCCCTAACTCTTCAACGAATTAAGAAAGATCACGAGAATTTACAGTGGTAAATTTTCCACCGCGAGGATTTCTTAAGAAATAATCACGAGAAGAATCCGTAAATTTTCCACCGTTAAAATGGGCTGGGCCCGTTGAGCCTGCCCGTCCCGCAATAACAATAAGAGGGTTGGGCCAAGGATTTCTTAGCCCGCTTGGAAGCGGGCCTAGACGGGCCGGCCCATTTGGATGGCGGGTTGGCGGGGCAGGCTGCGGGTTGGGGCGGGCCAGCCCGCCAATATATATTTGTTATACTTATATATATAAGTTATGTATATGTGTAATATATGATATTTTTTAATTATTTTTTAACTTTAAATTTTTTATATTAAATGTTCTTTCCACCCCAGGTTCTAAAATAACCAAACACGCCCCTGACTCAAATTTTTTATATTAAACTTTAAATTTTTTATATTAAAGTTTTTAACTTTAAATTTTTTATATTATGTTTGATGAGCTTTACTTTATGTGAATTGTGGCTCTCGTTCTGAGATTTATATTATAAATCATTTATGTGATTTTATATGATGATTTTAGTTGAAATTACAGTAATTTTAAAAAAAAAAAATAGAAATGGCCCGCCAAAACCCGCAGCCCGCCATTAAATGGGTTGAGTTGGGGTTTTTGCGGCCGCCATATTTTCAGCCAGCTCCGCCAAAAGGCGGGCTTTTGCGGGTTTAGGCCTGCCGGCCCGTTTTGACAGCTCTATCAATATATACATTAGAAATTTTTAACATATGGATTAGATACAATGTTTTCTTTTACACTAACTTCGTGTAATTCAATTTTTTTTTTATAATATCAATTATTTTAACTAAATAATTCCGATACTTACCAAAAGTACAATTATTTTGACAAACCGAGAATATATATATATATATATATATATATATATATATATATATATATTTATATTATATAAAAAATCAACCAGAATGCTCGATTTCAAAATTCCTCATTCTCATTAATTCTGGCATAAAGAATTAATTTCAATTTTATATTTTAAGTGTTTTAATCTTGATCATACATTTTAATATTTTATAAATATATATATATATCTTATATAAATCTTATAAATATATTCATAATATAAAATCTTATATCTAATTTTTTAATCTCAACCGTTCATCTTAATTTCTATGCTTCTATAAATTTCAACTCTACAAACATTGTTATTCTCATCTTTTAAACTTATTTTTCCGTGCTTCTCATTACTTCTTCTCATTTCTCTTCTGATGTTATTATTTATCGTATTCTGATATTCAAATTATTTATTTATCGTTTTATGTTCGAATTTTTTTTGCAGGGTCATATTTACATCTAATAATTTGTTGGAAAATATTTTTTTCTATTGCTACACAATTTTTATGGTTTTTTTTTTAGATAATGTTTAATTGCTATAATTGCAGATCTATTTGATTTAAAATTTTGATGTTTGAATTGTTTTGTTTTCCATTATTATACAATTTTCATGGTTTATTTTAGGTAATGTTTGATTAGTACAATTGCAGATCTATTTGATTTAAAATTTTGATGTTTGAATTGTATTCTTTTCTATTGCTACACAATTTTAATGGTTTTTTTAGGTAATGTGTAATTGCTACAATTGCAGATCTGTTTGATTTAAAATTTTGATGTTTGAATTGTTTATTTATCTGTTTAATATTTTTTTTTCATGTTCTAAATATTCTTATATTGTTTTTTATATTCAGTTTTAATTGCATGTTCGTATTAAAATCACTGTGTCTGTGTCATACATATCGTAAGTTATTTTACACTATAAGTTATTTATAATTCTAGAACCAAAGATGTTATAGAAATAATGTTGTGTACGCACTTTGAATGTGTACATTTTTTAAGTACTTAATTTATTTACCGTAATATTGTATGTTTTGTGCATGTGTAAATCATTGATACACGTATATGTTAAATTTAAAAAATCACACTGTTGGGGAATTAAAATGGGGATCTATTCGTGATTTACGCTAAATACAAATTTAAGCCTACAATTAATATCATGATTTAAACATAATTAAATCAAATAATTGTATACCCAACAACAGGCTTTGCATGCAAAACATATGAACATATAATATCACGTAAAGCCCTAAACATGCGGAATTAAGGGATTTAGTGAAGTATACCTCTTGGAGAAAAGACAGTTTTTGAGACAAAAGACGTCCTCTTGAAATGCCTTAGAGCTGAGTAGTATTGATTGAGATCAAAGGCGTCTTTCTTGAGACCTATCTCCTTCACAAAATTGTTGAGATCAAAGGCGTCCTTCTTGAGATCCCCAACTTGATAAATTCAAAAGTCTTCTCAAGTATTCCCTTGGCTTATTCGTACACCCGGTGGGAGGCCACACGAATAATTTCAACACAAGGAAAAAGAATAATTTTGTTGCCCAATAATTCTGAAAATTTCCGAAAATTATTATCAAGAAGTAATGAATATGAAGTTTTGTATCATCCCATATTTATAATGAGAATACAAAATCTTGAATATCTTGAATATCTAATATTTCAAATCTTGATTATCATGAATATCAATTATTCTAATCTTGATAATCTTGAATATTAAATATTCAATTCTTGATATTCTTAATCATACAAGAATTTTCAAAAATTATTGCTCCATATTTTAATCCAATGAGATCTTGATTTTATTAGATATTCTTGTATTCAAGATACATATCTATTTTTCATAAAATCTCTCATTAATTTAATATATAGAATTTTTGAAAATTATACAATTAATTTGGGCTCAAAATATTTCTTTTTATTTTAATCATCTTGTTCATTGTTGGACATTTAATTGGGCTACTTGAGGGGCCTTTAGGAGAATTAAGATTGGACCTCCTAATGGGCATTGAATTCTAACATTGAGCCCAATGTCATTCAACCCATTAACATTAATCTCACGTCACTATAGGATTAATGTTGCACTATCCATCTTAACCCATATTACAATCATATGGCTCCCGGTCATTATTTCTCGTGTTTAAGATTCTCTTGTCCGTTAATTAATCAAGCCACTGAATGCTTTAATTAATTTAACATCTTAACCTTGGAGTAAGGACAACTCTTCTTTATCATCATACCGGAAACATATTCCACTTGCAAGATTTAGCATGACGAACGTTTAGAGCCCACCAAGGGGACTAATCATTCAAGACTCTCCAAGCACACGTTCCTCTGTATTAAATCTTAGCAACTGTCATGTTCTCAATGGCGTCACCCAAAATGCAAAGTATTTTAGTCTTATTGACTCTCTACCCATAAAAAAATAAAGTGACACGCACGGATCACACACAATCCTATTTAAGGGACAGAGGTTTAGAAATAAACGACCACTGAGATCTAATTCTTCATCCCATAAATCAGTACGGAAGAATTACCTCTCTGTAGGTCCTCTTCAATGCATCATCATACACTATTACAATCCCTTGGTCAAGATAAGCTAATCTGAGATCTACACATCAACCATTACTTGTTACAAGAAACTGATAATGTGAACTTGCTATGAGTTATCTGAGGATCACCACATTTATCTATAGTGTAACTTGTACTATTATATGAACGGATAGCAATAAATAAATAACATTCATATTTATCTAAAGCACAGTGATAAAAGATTTATTTCAGATAAAGCTCAAAGATTCAGTTTAGTTATACAAAGTAAAAGATTCATATATATATATATATATATATATATATATTATAACTCATTAATACACGTGTATATAAATTCAATAAATCTTATAAAATATTAAGTTCTTGATTATTTTAATAGCATATTTTTTTATATATTCTTGATTTTCTTTTAACACACCTATATAATAATAAAATTTTATATTATAAAATATTATGTTCTTGAATTTTTTAATCATATATTTTGATATGTTCCTGATTTTCTTTTAACATACTTATATAATAATAAAATTTTAGAAATAATCACAGATTGATACAAAAGTAATACACTATTTTCAAATAGATACAATTTTTTTGCATAATAGTGTAAACATAAGTTGAATAATAGAGTTAATATTTTTGCATATTGTATCTTTTTGAAAATATTGCATTATTTTTGTATCAATTTGTGTCTGGGCCAAAATTTTATAACTCAAATTTTACATAATTAGGTGGATGTTAGCACATTCATATTTTAAATATTGTATGAATAAGATAACCTCAAATTATATAAGTATAGATTCATATCATCGAATAAATCTTTATTTAAATATACAAGAAATCAAAATTTATTGATTTACATAATATGATCTACATTAAAAATATTATTTTAATAATCCCACGTTTAAAAGTTAAACTGAAGAATGTGTTGCCAATGTTTTTGTTAATCCCAAAAATAACGAGCAATTTTAATTTAAAGATTGTGCTGAAAATCCCTTGAAAAGGAAAATATACTTAGTTCAGATATTTCTCATGTCTCATCTTTATCGTAAGAAAATTAGCAGGCAAACTGTAGGAACTTAAAATTCATGAACTAAATGCACATAATTTTTTTTTATTTTCAAATAAAAAAAAGTGAGAAAATTGACTCGATTTATTAATGTTATCGTGGAGAAGTCCTTCCAATTTTTGAATTCCAAGAACTAATTGTAGACGTTGGCCTCTCCAAATTAAACAAACACATACTGCTACATGGCATTATTATAAACCAACAATTTTGGCTGCAGCCTGCAATGTTAGTAGTACTGTTTCGTGACACTTATCTGTTCAAATTTTATTTTGGAAAACAGGGTCATAATTTTTATATATAGGGGCAAAATTTTGTTAATACGGTGCAATATTAAACTAGTTGTAGATCAAGTATAATTATCATTAATTAATCTTTTTCACAACCAATAATTTTTTTTCCAATTTGACTAATTTATTAGATTTAATTAGTTAATGTTATACTCTATCCCTAAATATTTTGCACACTTTTCTTTTAATAAATTACATTATTGTACTAGCTTGTAGGAACAAACTCCGTAAAATTAAATTCACTTATTAATATCAATTGTCACATACATTTTTATTATCACACTACTTATTAAGTTGTATATCAGTGCACAATTAAAAAGTGATGCCACAAGTTCTTCACACATTTCTGTTGTACGTATGTATGTATGAATAGAATATTATGGTATTATTTTATAAACATATCAATATTACAATCGATGTGGCATTATTGGACGAGTAATATCACATTATTGAATAAATTCAATTTGCGTGCAATGGTGCGTGCATGTGTGGCCGAGACTAATAAAGCACACAATTCTTTCTTTAGCTAAAAAGTATAACATATATTTTATTTACTTAATTTAGAAATACAACTGAAACAAAAATATTTTGATTTCGTTACAGAAAAAAAAATCCAAGATGAAAATTGAAGGCAAAAAACCTTTACTACTACTCTTTATTTTATCGGTCGAGTACAACAATTAAACCTACTAAACAAACACGTACTAGACTTAAAAGGATTGGCACTCTGACATAATATATATATATAATATATATTAGACTAGACATAAGAAGTATACTTGATAGGAACAAGAGTGAGAGGTGTTCTTTTATGGACAGTGAGACCCCTCTCTTCTTCCAAGCTAGCAATATTTTCTATTTCCATACCATTTGGGATTTTCCAATCAAACCAATACAACAGATTGGCCAAAGTTAGCTCAATGGTGGCTATGGCGTTGTTTATAGCTGGACAAATTCTTCTCCCACCCCCAAATGGCACTAACTCAAAATGTTGCCCTTTAAAATCGATATCACTTTTATTGAATCGTTCGGGACAAAACTCATTCGGGTTTTTCCAGCTCTTTGAGTCTCTCCCTATAGCCCAAGCATTGATCAACACTCTGGTATTCGCTTGAATATCGTAGATTTCATTGTCTTCACTGCGTATCTGGCACGCGCGCATGCTTTCACGAGGGACGAGAAGCGGAGCCGGTGGATGCAACCTTAGGGTTTCTTTCACTACCATTTTCAAGTATGTGAGATTACCAACATCATCAGCACCCACTTTGGAATGAATATTCATGAATCTAATTTCTTCTTGAGCTTTTTGCATGATTCTTGGATTTCTTATGAGCTCTGTCATTGCCCACACTATGACTATTGCACTTGTATCAACTCCTCCAAGAAGTGTGTTCTGCATCACAAAGCAACAACATTTACTTCCATTGTAAGTCAATAATTTAATTATATCCTCACATCTTTAGGACCAAATTAAATTGATTTTTAATAAGAATAAATCAAATTAATTTTTTTAACTCCAATAAAATAACAATAGAAGTCAAAAAATAGTAAGATTTTACCAGGAGCATTGCCTTGATGTGGTCTTTACTCAAGATATGGCCATGTTCTTCATTAAACAAAGCAATCAACACATCAACTAGATCTTCGTCGTCCCCAGCTTTCTCTCCATTCATATGTTGGTCGATCACCATTTCTAAGTAGCCATCAAACTTATGAAAACACTTGTCCACCTTTGACTTATGCCCTGTCAAGACATCAACAATCCACCCAAATAAAGGGAAGAACTCCTCCGCTGAGAAGCTATCTAGCACATGCACGGCTTCAACCATAACATCTCTCAGCTTCTGCCCCTCAAACCTTTTCCCTTTAAATCTCTTCCCAAAGGCAACCGACCCAACAATTCCATCCACAAGATCAAATACTTTCTCATCAAGATTAACCAGCTCCGAAGATTTCTCAGATAAATAATCAATTAAGAAACTGATTTCCTTATCCCGGGCTCGCGAAAATGATTCGGCCCGAACTGGGCTGAAGAGATGAGAGACGAAGACCTTGCGCGTGTTACGCCAGTGATTGCCGTACGGCGAGAAGGCCACATCCAAGAGGCCATAGAAAATTCGGCCCGGCCCGGGCGACCTGGGCCGACTGCAGAACACAATATCGTGATCTTTCAACACTTGTTTTGCAATATGAGGTGATGAAATGACTAAGGTGGGGATACTGCCGAGCTTTAACAGCATAGCAGGGCCATATTTTTGAGAGAGTTTGTTGAGGCTTTGATGAGGCAACTTTCCTAGTTGGTGTAGGTTTCCTATGATGGGAAGCTTTGGAGGGCTTGGTGGCAGAGTCATAGATTTTCTCATTCTTTTCACCAAGGAAAATAAAAGAGCAAGAAAAGAGAGAATGAAAAGAAGAAGCAGAAATGGAGAGAGAGAGTTCATGATAGTAGTAGGAGTCATTTTTCTTATGATAATAATCGAGAAGATAATGAAATGGATTGTGTCCTGTATTTAAATTTGGAGCACCGCCTCAAGATATACATATAAGCAATGTTGGAATTTATGTGATAGGTATATACATGGGAATTTTATTTACTATATTAAGGTTATATAATATGAAATTTATTTATATTATCATGTGTATCGTGAGATTATACGTCATGATAGGATATACGAATCATGATCCTATACAATTTATGACTATTTATGGGGAAGAAAAGACGGATTAGGATCATGTTCTGTACATGAGGGTGTTATGCAAATCATGATCCTTAGATCACGTACACCTACACACGTGTGTGCATTTGTTATACGAGTAGGTATTATGTGAGTAATACTCACAGAAATAATTTCGTGAACGACATATTTTATTTTACGCAGTAACACACATTTCGGTGTGTAGTGTTAGTTCATATGCAGTGTAGTGTAAGTTCATTACAGTGTGGTGTTAGTTCATATACAATATGATTTTAGTTCATTCACTGTGACATACTACGTGTAGTGTTAATTCATATATAGTGTGGTGTTAGTTCATATACATTGTCGTGTTAGTTCATATACAGTATTTTATGTCATTTATCTCTAAAAAAATCAAATATTAAAATACTTAAAATAAATTATTGTTCACCGTAAAATTTATTGTGTGTATCATTCACATAATACTTTGCCTTGTTATACAAAGGTTAGAATCATGTATAACATCTTGATGCACATCACAAAATCCTAGTTTTGAAAATATGCATATATTTTATCTATTTTGCGTGTTATTTTATGTACTACAATATATTATTTAGAGTATATTTATATATAATTTCACACTCTCTAATTAGTTATAAGTATTTATATTTTTCATAACAATAAGAGACGTATGTATGATTTAACATGACCTTTATATCTATTGCTTATTGTTGAGGTCATAAATGGAGTTATACTTATTCAAATTGTATGATGTTGAACACCTAAGATAATGTACAAAATACTTAATACATCTTAGTGATCCAACTTTACAAGTTTGGAATGTAATTGTAAGTGAAGACTTCATTTATGTCCAAACATTGGATAAATTTTGATTCAAAATACATTTTCGTATTTGGACAATATCTGGAGCTAAAATATCAAAAGTTCCATCTTCAGGGTTAAAATGTCAAAAGTTCCATCTTCAATGGTTAAAATGGCATTCCTTGAAAGATCTTTAGAATTTTGCCATCACAGGACACATGTTGGGAAAATAAATCACTATAATTCACAAAAAAATCCAAATGGCCCAAGACCAAAGATATTGATTAGAAAAGAGGCTCATAAACATACAGTAAAATAATCAAAGCCATTAATATTTTACAAGTAGAGATATTAGCTCTCCAACGTACTACCAAAAAGATGCGGAGGAAATTTTTTTAGTTTGACCCACTTCACTATTCTGGCCATAACTCACAATCCAGAGATTCAGTTTTTGAGATATTGGTCTACTTGGAAAGGTAATCTTACGGCCTACAACTTTCCTTCAGAGATCAAAATGAAATTCGGACATCATGGGTGATTAAATTACTGATCTTTACAGACCAATGGAACTGTTTGTTATACCTCATATCGTGCACTATTTTAAGGTCTATATAAAGAGCTCTTTAGCAACATTGGAAGGCATCCCATTTTCCTTGTATATTTCTTCTCTCTTTAGTCTAGTGTTTCTCTAAGAAATATGAGTTTTATTGTATTAGTATGAATAGCTAAATATTTTACTAGAGCTAGGAATAAAGCTTTAGTAAGATATTAGTGATGTTCTTGGTCATTCAATAAAGAATTTCAAAGTTTCAATTCTTTAGTTATTTGATGAGTTTTTATGAAAGGATTTGATTCGTTATTATTTTGGTTGGTCCCTTAAGTGGTCAAGGTCTAGGGGGGGTGAATAGACCTTGAAAATAAAACAAATTTTAAACTTTATCAAAAGAGGGTTCTAGAACCTTACAGTTATCTTCTATAAGTTTAAAACAAGAAGTCTACAAGAGGTTTGGACCACAAAGGTTACAGCCATAGACTATTGAAGTTTACAGCTGCAAAGTTAGAAAACTTTACAAAATAAAACTATCAACTTGTAGACAAGATCAGAGGGGTTCTCACACTTAAAAGTGTATTGAGACACCTCTAATGTGCAGTGGAAATAAAGTGTAAGTGTTAATGAAAAACATTATGAACTATGAAAACTTAACAACTGAGTGACTTAAGAAGTCTACAACTATAGAGTTTAGTTCCTTTGTGAAAAACACAAATTTATGCACCAAGTTAAAACGAATGATGAATGTAACAAATAAATTAAATATGCAATATAGAAATATAAACAACAAAATAAATAAAGCAGTAAATAAACAAGGTTTATAGTGGTTCAGAGTCTATGAATAAGACCTCCTACATCTACTGTTACACCATTCAGGTGCCAAATTCACTAAGAAATGATCACAAAGATCAATACAAGTAATTTCCCCTTAGAACTAGATTCACTCAGATTTCTATTCTAAGTAAGAGAATACTCTAACCTATTCACTCAGAATATAAACTCACAAAGAATTAAAAACCTCACAAAGAGATATCTACACTCAATAGAATTTTAAAGTGTGTGAGGGAACAACAACAAATGTGATTCTTACTAAGAAAATCCTAACCAACTATCCTATGAATCACAAAAGATGAAAAACAATAAAGCTTCTGTCTCAGAATTGTTGGTTGTAGACTTGCTCAGGTTGAATGCTTGAATGCACTAGTTGTTGTTGTTGTTTCCTCTGAAATCTTCCTCTATTTATAGATGAAGATGTGTGTCTTATCCGTTGGAGAATTCAAATTTGAATTCTGGATAAGGCTCCTCTTTCTCTCTATAGCCTTTGCATGCGTGAAGTGGTCCTCCATCTTCACACAGAATAATACTGATAATACTATTTGTATTTTTCTCAGAATTCTTGTTTGACTTTGAATTAATCTTCATTATGCATCCAGATTCTTCATGATAAATACCTCCTTAAGTACTCTCTAGTGAGCGCATAAGTGCTTCACTAATTATTTGAGTTATAAGGGTCTTGATAAACTCTCTTAATCTTTAATCTTGTACTTCAATCTTCAAACAGTCATCTCATATGTACAATTTTTAACATTACAGCTGCAATTTCCTGCAAATTCAATTCTAGCTGTAAGAATAATATTACAACTGCAAGGTCTTGTCTAGCTATAGTTTAAGCAACTATACAGCTGTAGACTTCCCTTTTACAACTATAACTTCCTTAGCCATTAAAACTAACAAGAAATTATTAGTAATAGTTTAATAAAATATATGTTTTGCATACATCAAAATCTAATCAAAAGCAGGTATTTAACAATTTTTATTTGTTGTAGACTTTTTGACACAACAAATGCTTAGTTTTACATATCAATTATTGATTTTATAAACTTGTTAGAACAACTAAAGAAAATTTTCAAAGTGTTTTACTTGCTCAAAGTTATATCTTCCGATTGAAATCACTTGATTGTTAGATTTCGATTGATTTATCAAAGATAGCAAAGAATAACTCTAGTATTTTTACTTAAAGTGAAATTTCAAAGCTCTAGTATTTCGTTACTCTATTGAAACTTCATAACTACTTGATATCTTTTTCTTCTAAATCTCCTTGTGGTTTGACACTAGGTCTCCCGAGAAATTTATTACTTGAAATTAACTTACACTTGGGTACGTAACTCTCAAGGAGCTATCAAGGTTTTGGCGCCCTTGTTTTATGGAGAACTAATCTATCGATTGTGAGGTTTTTCCTCACAAGTTAGTGAGTTCTTCTCTTTATCTCTTTAAGGTGTTATATTTATTTGTATGCATAATTGGACTCTTGATATATGATTAGGGTCATAATTGCATCATTTTGCATCCATTTTAGCATGATACTGATTGGTTAATGTGCATTATTGACCATAATATGCTATACATTGCGCAATTAACCCTTTTTGGCAAGGAAAGTGTGTTTATAGGTGAAATCGAGCAAAAATGAGGTGATTATAGGGGATGAGATGATGTGATCCGAGCACATGGGGAAGCTTAAATGACTCAAATGAAGACCCCAGGAAGCTTGGATGAGCCATAGGATCGAAAATAGACGCCGAAAAACTGCGTTTACAGAGCGTTGACCCTACTATGTCCAAGCGCCTCAGTGAAGATGATCGAGCTAAAATTCTCTAGAAGACCGAATCTTGGCCGCTCGATCATGTGAAGTGGGCCGCTCGATCGGCGTTGTCCGAGCGGCTGCAAGAGGCTGTCCGAGCGTACCTTCAAAAAATAAGGAAATTAAGGGCAACTTCGTCTTTTCGTGCATTTAATGAGGGCCAATTTGGTCTAAGCATTGGGAACTATAAATACTTTAAGGATCAGATTTTGGAGGGACTTTTGATCATTCTATTTTCATTAGGAAGTTGCCTAGTGGGTTTTAGTTAATCTTCATACTTCTCTCTACAATTTCTTGTAATTCATCC
>JAPKLY010000403.1:279822-301817 GCA_026898435.1 Prunella vulgaris
GAATTTGCTTGTGAATTACATATATGTTTGATAAATTAATTGTAATCGATATATGATTATACTGGATTTTTTTGTTTTAAAAAATTAGATATGCTTGTTTACAGTTGAAACTCTGCCGAATTTATTTTATAATTTAAATGTGATATATTCGTAATTTGAATTAGAAGGAACTCTCTGATTGTCGTTGGACGTATCAAATACCTCTAATGATACAAGGAATGATCAACTTTGAATTCTGCCAGAATATTGATGAGTTTAATGAGTTTGTCTCTCGTAATCCATATTGCATGAATAGTTGTGGCCAGATTAGATGTCCTTGTATAAGAAAAACGTGTAGTAACAAGTGAATCTTGAGAAAAATTATTTTGTTCTTTTGTGAATGGTTTAATCCGGGGTGAGAAGGGAAAAAAGTCGATGCAAACTACAAGATTGTTGATATTAACATCAACAAAAAATACCCAGCTGCATACAAACCCTTCATATTTACATCACAAGCATCTCAGGTATATTACTGCAAGTATCCGATTTCAGGAAAACCAAACTTACGAATAGTTTGCAAGGTGGATTTATTTTATTTGGGTCAATTACGAAATGATACAAAAATAAACACTATTTTCAGATTGGTACAATATGCAAAAAAATAAACTCTATTATTCAACTTATATTTATACTATTATGCAAAAATTTTGTACCTATTTAAAAATAGTGCATTATTTTTGTATCAATATGTAATTATTTCATTTTATTTTAGTTTATTTATTTTATTGTTGAACAACCTATTTATTCTTATGTAATATTTATTTAATATTTCTATAAAATTATTTTAGATGTTTTAAATTTTATGTTCTACATCAAATTTATTATTTATGATAAGTTGTAAAACTGCGAAAAAAATAAAAGAAATCATAAATTAGTAATTTGATATGATAGATTGTTAAATGCAAAAAAAAAAAAAAAAGAAAAAATAATGTAGAATATTAAATTTATACAATAAAAAATATTAATATATATATGTATAAATAAATTTGATGCATTTAAAAAAATGTGATTCACTTTTGAATTATATACAATTATTTGTATATAAACGAACAAATGAAAAAAAAATTTAGTAGTATAAAATATTAAAATTATAACATTAAAAAATTATTGATATATATATAAATATATTAAAGAAAAGGAATTCATTTGATAAATTATCTTTTGAGCTTTTTGCATGATTATTGGATTTCTTACAAGCTCTGACATTGCCCACACTATTACTATTGCACTTGTATCGACTGTAAAAATATCGACTTAAACTTTTGTTGGTCTCTAAATTTTAACGGTCATTTTTATTCGAAAAGAAGTCAATTTTTTTTTTATTTAGTCATTATCCGATTTTTAAAAATTATTGAAAAGTTAAAAGGGAATAGTACGTTTATGTCAAGCAATTGTATAATTTTACTCCATAATTCTATAGCCTATTAACTCCAAATTAAATCCTTAAGTGACATAAAACCACAAAATTTCCAAATTTTCTTCGACTTTTGAGATTAAAATTGAACAATTTATTTTTTAATAAAAACAAAAGTCGAATTAATTATTTTTAAGTTAAAAAGTAATAAGATTTTACCACGAGCATTGCCTTGATGTGTTCTTTACTCAAGATATGGCCATGTTCTTCATTAAACAAAGCAATCAACACATCAACTAGATCTTCATCGTCCCCAGCTTTCTTATGATAATATTCGAGAAGATAATGAAATGGATTGTGTCCTGTATTTAAATTTGGAGCACCGCCTCAAAATATACATATAAGCAATGTTGGAATTTATGTGATATGTATATATGTGGGAATTTTATTTACTATATTAAGGTGATATAATATGAAATTTATTTATATTATCATGTGTATCGTGAGATTATATGTCATGATAGGATATACGAAACATGTTCCTATACAATTTATGACTATTTATGGGGATGAAAAGACGGATTAGGATCATGTTCTGTACATGAGGGTGTTATGCAAATCATAATCCTTAGATCACATACACCTACACACGTGTGTGCATTTGTTATACAAAGGTTAGAATCATGTATAATATCTTGATGCACATCACAAAATCCTAGTTTTGAAAAAGTAATATTATATTATATCAATGAGCGGATGAATGATTAGTGTTTAAATATGCATATATTTTATCTATTTTGTGTGTTATTTTGTGTACCACAATATATTATTTAAAGTACATTTATATATAATTTCACACTCTCTAATTAGTTATAAGTATATATATCTTCCATAACAATAAGAGACGTATGTATGATTCAACATGACCTTTATATATAATGCTTATTGTTGAGGTCATAAATGGAGTTATACTTATCCAAATTGTATGATGTTGAACACCTAAGACATTGTACAAAATACTTAAGACGTCTTAGTGATCCAACTTTACAAGTTTGGAATGTAATTGTAAGTGAAGACTTCATTTATGTCCAAAAATTGGATAAATTTTGATTCAAAATACATTTTCGTATTTGGACAATACCTGGAGCTACAATAATCCAATTGAACCAATTCTAGTTGCATTTGGTAACTAACTCATTGTTGTACAAATTGTCTTCAGGGTTAAAATATCAAAAGTTCCATCTTCAACGGTTAAAATGGCATTCCATGAAAGATCTTCAGAATTCTGCAGTCACAGGACACATGTTAGGAAAATAAATCACCATAATTTACAAAAAAATCTAAATGGCCCAAGTCCAAAGATAATGATTAGATAAGGGGCTCATAAACATACAGTAAAATAATCTAAGCCATTAATTTTTTACAAGTTGAGATATTACCAAAAAGATGAGGAGTAAAATATTTTACAAGTTGAGATATTACCAACGTACTTCCATTAATTTTTTACAAGTTGAGATATTACCAACGTACTACCAAAAAGATGTGGAGTAAAATATTTTAGTTTGACCCACTTCACTATTCTGGCCATAACTCACAATCCAGAGATTTGTTTTTTTTAGATCTTGGTCTATTTGGAAAGGTAATCCAACGGCCTACAACTTTCCTTTAGAGATCGAACTGAAATTCGAACATCATGGGTGATTAAATTACTGATCTTTACAAACCACTGGAACTGTTTGTTAGACCTCATATCATGCACTATTTGGAGGTCTAAATATAGAGCTCTTTAGCAACATTGGAAGGCATCCCATTTTCCTTGTATATTTCTTCTTTCTTTAGTCTAGTGTTTCTCTAAGAAATATGAGTTTTTATTGTATTAGTATGAGTAGCTAAATATTTTACTAGAGCTAGGGATGAAGCTTTAGTAAGGTATTAGTGATGTTCTTGGTCATTCAATAAAGAATTTCAAAGTTTCAATTCTTTAGTTATTTGATGAGTTTTTAAGAAAGGTTATGATTTGTTATTATTTTTGTTGGTCCCTTAAGTGGTCAAGGTCTAGGGGGGTTGAATAGACCTTGAAAAAAAACAAATTTTAACCTTTTTTAAAAGAGGGTTCTAGAACCTTACAGTTGTCTTCTATAAGTTTAAAACAAGTAGTCTACAAGTGTTGTGGACCACAAAGGTTACAGCTGTAGACTATTGAATTTTACAGCTGCAAAGTTAGAAAACATTACAAAATAAAACTATCAACTTGCACACAAGATCAGAGGGGTTCTCACACTAAAAGTGTATTGAGATTCCTCTAATGTGCAGCGGCCGAAATAAAGTGTAAGTGTTAATGAAAAACAATATGAACTACGACAACTTAACAACCGAGTGATTTATGAAGTCTACAGCTATAGAGTTTAGTTACTTTGTGAAAAATACAAAGATTTATGCACAAAGTTAAAACGAATGATGAATTTAACAAACAAATTAAATATGCAATACAGAAATATAAACAACAAAATAAATAAAACAGTAAATAAACAAGGTTTATAGTGGTTCAGAGTCTATGAATAAGACCTCCTACATCACTGTTACACCACTCAGGTGCCAAATTCACTAAGAAATGATCACAAAGATAAATACAAGTAATATCCCCTTAGAACTAGATTCACTCAGATTTCTATTCTAAGTAAGAGAATACTCTAACCTATTCACTTAGAATATAAACTCACAAAAAGTTAAAAACGTCACAACGAAATATCTACACTCAGAAGAATTTTAAAGTGTGTGAGGGAACAACAACAAATGTGATTCTTACTAAGAAAATTCTAACCAACTATCCTATGAATCACGAAAGATGAAAAACAATAAAGCTCTCTGTCTCAGAATTGTTGGTTGTAGACTTGCTCAGGTTGAATGCTTGAATGCACTGGTTGTTGTTGTTGTTGTTTTCTCTGAAATCTTCCCGTATTTATAGATGAAGAGGTGTGTCTTATCCGTTGGAGAATTCAAATTTGAATTCTGGATAAGGCTCCTCTTTCTCTCTATAGACTTTGCATGTGTGAAGTGGTCCTCCATCTTCACTCAGAATAGTACTGATAGTACTATTTATCTTTTTCTCAGAATTCTAGTTTGACTTTGAATTAATCTTCATTATGCATCCAGATTCTTCATAAAATACCTCCTTAAGTACTCTCTATTGAGTGCATAAGTGCTTCACTAATTATTTGAGTTATAAGGGTCTTGATAAACTCTCTTAATCTTTAATCTTGTACTTCAATCTTCAAATGGTTATCTCATATGTACATTGTTTAATATTACAGCTGCAAGTTCCTACAAATTCAATTTTACCTTAAGGAATAATATTACAGCTGCAAGGTCTTGTCTAGCTGTAGTTTAAGTAACTATACAACTGTAGACTTCCGTTTTACAACTATAACTTCCTTAGCCATTAAAACTTTCAAGAAATTATTAGTAATAGTTTTGGGAAATGATTAATAAAAAGTTTTGATAAAATCCCAAAGACTCCCCTGATAAGTTAAAGAGTTGTCAAGATTTGAAAAATAACCTAATTGTTAGGAGGCTATGTAAAAAACTTAGAAAAACCAAGTTACAAAAATCAGGCTACCATAGACAGAACTAGCCTGATATAGATCAGACTAGCCTGATGAAGAGTTAGGAGATACACCCACATCTGAAGAAAGACACCCCAGAAGACTGAGTAAAGGTGACCTGTGGAACTCCCCTGAGAAGAACAAGCCTGATGCATTAAATACACTTAGTATTAATGAAGGTAGTTGCAACACATAAATGTAGTGTTAAATGCAACAAGTAGAACGTTCCAAGTCACCTATGTTAAAAGACAGAAGACTTCAATATAACTGTTTGACTGGACTAAGGAATAATTAAAGACAGACCAATGAGAAGCTGCCACCTATGTACGGACCTGACACAAAAGACTGACCTGTCAGTACCATGTTCAGAAGCAACCAACAACCTAGGAAGGCACACTTTTCAAAGGCGGTTGCATTAACTCTAAGCAAGCATTTAATGAGATCTCAATTATTAATGCTTAAGAGTTGACTATCCAAAATGTGAAGAAGATCTTGAAGAACGTTGGACTACAACAATTAACATATTAGACCCTTACAAAGTCTGAGAAAGATTTTGAAGAAGTTGGAATACCAAAATAGCTTAATTTGAAACTATCTCTCCAATGGATAGTCTTTCAAATTATGTCTATAAATATAACAGTTGAAGAAGAAGCTAAGTACGGGAAACTATCAAGCTCGTCTGAAATTCTAAAGCTCTCAAAAGTTCATCCAAATCCTCTAGCACTCGAAATCACACTAGTTTCCCAAGTGCTTACATTGTTTAAAGCTCAACTCTGTACTTAGGCTTACATTGTAATATCCTTAGAAGCCTACTAAGATAACCCAACCTAAATATTGATCATCATTGTAAAGGGTTATCTCAACCTTAGTTGGAAAGCTCAAACCTCTTAAACTGTAACAGGTTCAAGGCTGTGAGTTGGTAGAAAGTAAGTTGTGTAGTGTCTCAGTCTGAAATCTTGAGAGGACTGGGACTTAGGAAAAATCCTAGGATCAAGAGAAGTTTTTCTTGATCAGTGCATCTTGGCAATCTAAAACAAGGAATTCCCGAGGTTAAGGAATTCTCCTGTTAAATCAGGAAAAGTGGATGTAGGAGAGTTTAACTCCGAACCACTATAAATTCTATGTGTTCTTATTGCTTTACTCCTTTTGTGTGAGTTGATAAAATCTTTGAAAAGGTGTTTACTTAATCCGCTGCTAAATTTGAACTCTGATAAAAAACTCAGGTTACCAATCAAGGGACCTTTCAGTCCACTGATTGTGTTAACAGGTCACCTATGTTCTTAAGTCCGCTGTAAAATTTATATTTTAGAAAAATATGTACTTACAGGTGTATTCCCCTCCCCATACACCTGTTAATGTCTATATGGGACCAACAAATAGTTTAATAAAATATATATTTTGCATACATCAAAATCTAATAAAAAACAGGTACTTAACAATTTTTATTAGTTGTAGACTTTTTGACACAACAAATGCTTAGTTTTATGAATATGGTCATAATTGCATGTTTTAGCACTCATTTCTATATGCTTTTGGTGATATTATGTTCATATTTGACCCTATTATACTATACTTTTTGTATTTAACCCTTTTTGGCTAGAAAGTTGTGATTGTAAGTGAAAACGAGCAAAACAAGAAAGAAACGAGCAAGATCGTGAAAAGTCTGAATTTTGGAGTTGAGCTAAATGAAGAAATTAATATTCCATGTCGAATATTTTGAAGAGAGGGTCACAACGAAAGAAGAATCGAGTCAATCGGAGTCCTAGAACTCAAGATATGACAAAAACAAGGAAGCCGCGCATCGATCGACACTAAGTGTCCAGATCGGCAGCACATATACTTGTGCTCGGCAGCCTACGCACAACCTCAACCCTGGATCGGCAGGAGACGCGCGCGTTGCTGCGCGACCAGCTCTGATCGGCAGATGACAAGCTCTTGTGCGACAAGAGAGCATCTCGCGCGATCAAGCTGCCGATCATGGTCGGCAGCCATTAAGGCTCTGATCGGCAGCAGTGCAAAACCTCCAAAATTTCAGGGCCATTTTTGTATTTTCGCGCGTTTTAATGAAGGGCATCTTAGTCAATGATCTAATGGTACTATATATACTTCCATCTCAGATTTCCAAAAAAAAAAAAAAGTATTTTTCATTCTCTTAGATTTACACACATCATCATATTCTCTCTAGATTAGTAGAAGTTAGAGGTAGTTTCCATTTGGGTTCTTAAGAATTCTACATTCGATTTCTACAATAACTTTTGATCTACCACACGGATCTTCAATCCGCTTGTTCCTGCAGTCTTGTAATAGATAGAGCTATATTTCTACCGTTTGAATTTCAATTTCCTTTGTCGGATCATTTTCTAGCTTCTAGAGGTAATTTGTATCTTTTCAATTTCCTTTGTAATAGGTAAATTCTTGTATACTCTATTCAATTCCTGCATAATGATTATTGTAGTTACTTCAATTTCTATTTTGTTTACCAAAATAGCCATGGGCTAATTCCTTTGTGTGTTAGTGTATGACTCCTATGGAGTAATGTGGTGTCCATGTTGATCTTATGAATGCTTTGAAATGTTGTATGATCAATTCTCTATTTTGATGGTTTGTATGAAAGCTTAGAATGCATAATTGATGTATGGGCCATTTGGGAGTTAGTCTCATACGGGAGTTGGTCTATTTTCCTAAACCTTCTTGTTATGAGGCCATTGTATGCTAAGTGTTTGTTAAAATTCCTAAGATAGTGAGAATTACCTTATTGAATTGGAAAGACAATTAGAGGCTCTAATGTGTGTCTAGGGAGACCTTTGCATGTTAGAGTGGCTTGCCAATTGATTGTACATTACCTCAATGCATGAGTAAGTGATACTTCACCATATGAAACATAGGATAGTACACTAATACACCTCTCTCACAACTTCTCACTTTGCAACCCAAGGTGATAGGTAGTTTACTTGTTTGACGCACTAGTAGACGATAGATACCGTATTCCCTTTACTTGCTTTTTGTTTTTGAATTTGGAACAATAATTTTACCTTACAATCCTCCCTCTACCTGTGTTCGATAAATAATAAACTGGGATAAACTTGCTATTACAATAACGATCGTGTACACTTGCACGTAGACACCAAAAGGGTAAACAAGTTTTTGGCGCCGTTACCGGGGAGATGGCAACTTTGTTTGGTTGTTTGATTTTTGTTCTTTGTTTTCGATTTGTGTACTATTTGTGTGAGAGTTTTGATACTTGTTTCTTTCTAGGTGTATGCACACAAGGAGTAAAGGGGGATATCTTCTACCCTTTGAATCAGATCTTGAGAATAGCCTACGAAGAAGAAGGAGAGAAGCTCGTTTGAATCAAATCAACATGGAAAATAATATGAATGAAGCTCGAGATGAAATAAGAGAAGAAGAACTATTGAGAAGACAAGTGCACCAAGGAGAAGAGCACTTCGCTCAAAGGGAGGTTCCACCCCAACCACAACCTATACCATACCCATATCAACCGTATCCACCGCCAAATCAACCTTATTATCTACCTCAATATCCCAATTACCCAAATTACCCAATGACCCAACCATATTACCCACCACCACCACATAATTACCAATACTATCCATATCCACCACCACCTCAACACCAAAGACCAAATATCATAAACCCACCTCAAAAGCATGAACCATTACTGCGAGACTACTTTGAGCAGAGGGTTAATGAGCAATATGTTGGAATAGAAAGACCTCCGATTGATGCTGAAAAGTTTGAGCTTAATACGAATCTTTTGAAGTTGTTAAAGGAGTCATCGTTCGAAGGATCGAGTGATCGAGAAGACCCAAATGCTCACCTTAATAACTTCATGGAGATATGTGACACGATCAAGTACAAAGGGATGTCAGATAGCGAGAAGAAGCTCTATTTCTTCAATTTTACATTGACTGGCATGGATTCGATCTATGAATCCTAAAGCTGCCACATGGGAGGAGTTGAGTTCCCAATTTCTCAAGAAATTTTACCCTCCATCAAAGATGCTAAAGGCGAGGGAAGAGATAAAGAATTTCCGACAAAAAGGGAGAGAAACCATATCTAGTGCATGGGAGAGGTACCAAAGCTTGTTGTTGGCTTGTCCTCAACATGGTTTGAGGGATGAAGATATACTTTTGACTTTTACCATTGGATTGCATGAGGGAGATAAGAATTACTTGAATTCTTGCGCTGGAGGTTCGGTTTGGACGAAAACCGTTCGTCAAGTCAACGAGATCATCGAAAATATCACTGCAAATGATGCTTTTCAAAGGGAAACCAATAGTGGAACAGGTGATCGAGTTGCCCTTCTTGAGGAAAATATGAAAAATGTGTTGAATTTGGTCTATGGAGGCCAAAACCAAAACCAAGCTCCTGCTCCAATGCAAGTAAGTGTTGTCGAAAGTATTCCTCCTCCTATTACCTCTACTCAAGAAGAAGTGAATTATATGGGTCGTCCTCAATACAACAATTCTTTTCCAAATAATCAAAGGTCATATGTTGCTCCACCTTTTAGACAACAAGAAAGTCCATATCCGAATCAAGGAAATCCTCCTTACAACCCTAATAGAAGACATGAGAATTTTTTGTACTCCAATCCTAAGGGGGCAATCTAATTGCCACCCGGGATTGATCCGGGATCAAAGCCGCATAATAATGAGGGTAAGGGGAGTGTGGAGGACACCTTGGCGTTGATTTTGAAGAACATGGAAGATATGAGAGTGGAATTTAGAAAGATGACGAAAAAAAAGTTTGATGACTTGTATGCTTCACAAGGGAACCAAATTTAAAGCTTGGAATTTAAAATTAGGCAAATTGCTTCATCCTTAAGCCCACAAGGGTATAAAGGTAAGTTCCCTTCCACAACCGAAATTAACCCTCGTGAGCATTGTAATTCAATTTCGTGTGTGGAGGTTGCTAAGGAGGTGGTAGGGAATGATCCTTTCAAATTGTTTCATGACGAGATAGTGCAGGAAGCATTTTGTAGTGAGAATGTGAAACTGGTGAAAGGTAGTGAAAAAGGCTAGGGGGTAGAAGAGAGAGTTAAGGAAAAAGAAGTAAAAAAGAAAGGGAAAATAGAGTTAGGGGGTGAGGTTGGATTGGAGGAAGAAGGGATGGCGGATGAGAAGGAGAAAGTGGAAATTTCAAAGAGAGTTAAAGAAGGGCTTGATGATAGGTTCAAGAAATTTCTTGATTTGTTTACAAAGTTGTATGCAAATATGCATTTCAAAGAGGCTATTGAGCAAATGCTTACTTATACAAGGTTTTTGAAAGATCTCATGTCGAAGAAGAAGAAAAAGGAGCCTGAAATTGTCAAACTCACTCAAGAGAGTATCAAGTTTATCATGAAGCATCTTCCGAAAAAACTCAAGGATCCGGGCTGTTTTGCTTTGGATTGCCAAATTGAAGGAAGCAAGGTTATTAAAGCTCTATGCGATCTTGGGGCTAGTGTGAATGTGATGCCCTTATCCATAGCTCAAAGTCTTGGATTAAAGGACATGAGGCCCATGTCAAGTAATCTTCTTATGGCGGATAATTCGAAGGTGCAACCGAGAGGAATAGTGGAAGATGTTGTTATTCAAATTGGCAAGTTCTTATATCCGGCCGATTTTGTGATTTTAGATGTAGAGGAGGACAAGCATACTCCTCTAATTCTTGGGAGACCTTTCCTTGCGACTTCGGATGCATTGATCAATATTAAAAAAGGAGAGGTTACCTTGAGGATGAATGATGAGAGAAATAAGTTCTCTATCAATGATTCTTCAATGAGTTCCCCAAGAGTGGAGGGTGAAAATGCAAGTAAGGTGATGAGAACTTGTAATTTTGAGAATGAAGTGGGGGAAGAGATTTTCTTTTAAAAGAAGAAAAAAGTGAATGAAGACAAGGGGGTGAAACAATTGGTGAAGAAAGCTTGTTTTTTGAGGAGAAAATTGAGTGATGTAAGTCACTCATCCCTCATTGATCTTGATGTTACTTGAGCTTAAAAGTCATCCGGCTAGGGGACGTTAAATACAAGCGTTAGATGGGAGGCAACCATCCGTATCTGTTAGGATATTCCTGTTAGATGTTTTGATGATATGTTAAACCAATCAGCTTGTAATAGGACCAGCTGAACCTGTTAGTCAGCTGATGAGTAGTTAGGATTAGATATGTTTGAGTAAGGGGGAATTCACCTTGCTACCTAGAAGATCCGAAGCTATCGTAGAAAAGAAGACCAGCTAAGGCCTTGAGGATTAGCCGATTTCAGAAGACAGAAGACTTAAGCAGCTGACACTGGAGTATCAAGAGTAGAATATCAGAAGAGACAGATCAGCTGATATCAGAAGAGACAGATCAGCTGATATCAGAAGATCAGCTGATCAGCTGAGCACGTCGCAGACAAGACAAGGACCAAGGATCAAGAGTTTCCAGACAAGGTTCAGAAGACCAGCTGAGGTGCACTCCAGCAGACTTGCACATCAGCTGAGGTCCTAGTATTAGCAGACTGATACACCAGCTGAGGAGACAGATCAGCTGAAGTCTTGTGCTATGCCCAGATTTTACGGAATCAATTCAAGGGTTGAACTGCGACAAAAGGAAGGAAGATTCCCAGAATAGAAGATCAATCAATCAAGGGGACAAACTTGATTGATTGTTAATCGTGAAGATTTTCGGGAATCAAGAAGGAGATTCAATAAATCTCAATGATTGATTGAATACGAGATTATAGGATCTCAGATTTCTAGTCCATACCAACGGCTAATTATTTGACCCTATAAATTAGAGTAACAATGATGATTTCAAATACGATTTACACGCACTTTAAGCTTGCCGAAACTCTGGTAAAATCATTACTCGCATTCAATACCCTATATTCATACTGATTCTTTGTAAAGCTTTGTAGAAGCTGTGAGAAGTCGATTACTACTAAAGCATTGACATTTTGTAAGAGAGTAGTACTCTCGAAGTGAGTGAGTGAGTAAAGTTAGTGGAGAGCCCCACAATTCCAGTTGGATTGTGGAGAGTGGAGTAGGTCTTTTGTCCGAACCACTATAAATCCTTTGTGTCTCGCATCTTTATTTTCTGTTCTTTACTTGTGCACATCTCCTAAAATTGATTTTCTTTAAAAACGTTTACGCACAAACTTTCACTGCGCACAACTTTCAAATTCAAACCTTCTCAAGTAGTCTGGTGTTTTTGAAATAAGCTAAAAATCAGAAAAGGTTTTGAATCCCTACAAGTCTATTCAACCCCCCCTTCTAGACTTGTTTAAGGGTATTGTTTCTCTAAAACCTGCCTTTGGGACCAACAAGTGGTATCAGAGCTGTGTGTCCAAAAGACCACAGCCTGAGAAAGCTTTTGGTGGTCACCTGGACAGATCCGTGAAAATCGTTTTAGAAAATTCTGTGTGCATTTTATCTAACCACTTGCAGATATGACTTCCTACAAGAAGAGTGGATCCAAGACGAGGAAGCTGCCAAAATTCTCCATAGAAGACTATGATTACTGGAAATTCAGAATGGAGAATCACCTTGGAGCCATTCATGATCGGATGCTAGATGTTCTAGAGGAAGGGCCAATCAAGTTTTACTGGGAAGGAGTAAGTGATGGCAAGACTCCAGAAGCTGAGATCAGCGAAAGAAGGAAGACAGAGAAGAAGAAGAGTGAACTAAATGATGCTGAAAGAAAGCTCTTCAATCTGGATCAAGTGGCCAGGACAGAAATTATCGAGACATTGTCTAAGGAGTACATTGAAAAGATCAAAACCTGCAAGACAGCTAATGAGATGTGGGAGAAACTCTCCTTAATGTGTGAAGGAACTGATCAGATAAAGGATAACAAGCTTCAAGCTGTTCTTCACACTTTTGACACTTTCAAGATGAAAGTTGATGAGTCAATTGATCAGCTTGATATGAGATTGACTAATATCTTGAATAAGGCAAGTTCTCTAGGAAAGGATTACTCAGAGAAGGAGATCAATAATAAAATCCTGAGATCTCTTACTTCTAGATGGAGAGTGAAGGTGACTGTGATCAAGGAGACCAAGAATTTATCTGAGATGAGTCACCATACACTATTATCTCATCTGAAGGCACATGAGTTCGATATCCAAGAAGAAGACCAAGAAGATGAGACTCCAACTTCATCAGCTACAAAGAATGTTGCTTTCTCTGCTGCAGCTGATAGTCTAGAGAAGTCCTCTATTCCAGAGGACATGAGCTTAAAGGAGTAACTTGCTTTGCTAACCAAGAAGTTTGACAAGATGTCAAACAAGTTCCAGAAGTACAGATCCCATTGGAAGAAGAACAAGATTGATTCTTCCAGGAGATACCAAAAGTCATCTTATTCCAGAAGAGCATCAGATGAACAAGAGACCAGATACAAGTCTTTAGAGAGAAGGAGGGAACCAAGTCCCAGAAGAGGAGGAGATGGTGTTTGCTTTTCTTGCAATAAGCCAGGGCATCTCAGCTATGATTGCCCTCAGCTTACACCAAGGGAGAGAGAAGAAAAGAGGATCAAGAGAGATCGTAGATTTGCTGATAAGAGAGCTCTGCTGGCAGAGGAGGAGAAGCAGGACATCAGCTCATCCTCATCCTCATCTGATTTTGAGACAGAAGAGGACATCTGCCTTATGGCAAAGGTAGAAGAGGTAAATTCTCCTAACCCCTCTGTTAGCTCATCTTGCTCTTCTACCTACTCTATGGAGTCAGATATACACAAGTTGTTGTCTGATCTCCAATTCTCCTTAAAAGTTTGTTCCAAGCTGGAAGAGGAGAACACTAGTCTGAAAGCTGAAGTTCTAAGCTTGAGACAGGATCTGGAAAATGCTAGACTACCAGTGATATTCTATGACTCACATGCTAACAAGTCTGCTGACTTAATAGCAAAGTGTGAGGAATAGGAGAAGCTGATAGAAAAGCTACTTTCTGAGAATACTGTTTTGAGTGAAGAACATAATCGGCTGACAGCTAAGTTCGATGAACTCTTCAAGCAGAATGAATTGACAATAAAAAATTCACAGCAGCTTCAGCTGAAAGTGGACCAGCTGACTAAGGCAAAGAATGTCGTGTTTGAAATAGCTGAGTCTTCACAAACTGTGAATGACAAAAGGGGTCTTGGTTATCCCAAACCCAAACCACAAAAGAAGAAGAAAGGTGATAGTGGATTAATTAGGGATCCTCGAAAGGGTAAAGGGCCAGCTGAGACTGCATCTGGATCAGAAGGTCAAAAGAGCAGAGGGACAGAAAAGGTCCCAGCTGGACAGAAGAGCTCAAAAGCTCAGAAGTCTGCTGGTGATCATAAAGTTTCAGCAGAGCAGAAGAGTACTAAAACTCAGAAGCCTGCTGATAACCAACATAAGTCTAAAGCTCAGAAGCCTCAAGACCAGAAGAGGAATCCAAGTCATAGCTCTGCTAAGACAAGTAGACCTCAGCAGAATCAGCAGAGGAATGTTAAGCCTGGGTCATCTCAGCAGAGTAAGCCCAAGCGAAACAGACCTCAGCACTGGGTTACTTTTAATGTAACCAAAGTAGGCAAGCCTTCACCGGCCAAAGTATATGAGTCATTCGGAGGTTCAAGCCGAAACTATCCTTTTGAGCAGCCCACTTACAAACCTGCTGTTATCACTCATCGCCCCAGAAAAGATCCTCTGAGGGAGATGATCTTTGTGGACAAGTATGGTAGAAGGTTGAGATCCCCTAAACCTCATAAGGATGATCTCTACCTATGGATCCAGAAAGTAGAAACTAACTACTCAGGACCCAAAGACAGGGTACCTAAAGCCTGAGTTTTAATTTCAGGTAAACTCTAGCCCAATAGAGAGAGGAGAAGCCAAAGGCCATGTCTGGTACATTGATAGCGGTTGCTCGAAGCACATGACCTTTGAGAAGCATCTTCTCCAGGACTTTGTGACGCTTGATGGGCCTAGAGTGGTGTTCGGTGACAACAATTTTGGAGTCACCAGAGGAGTTGGCACCCTGCTGATCAAAGGAACAAGAGTTGAAGAAGTCTACTATGTAGAAGGGCTTATGAACAATCTTCTGTCTGTATCCCAATTCTGTGACAAGGGATATTTAGTAAGATTTTCTAAGAACTCTTGCCTTGTTATTAATGATTTAAATGAGCAGGTGCTACTAACTGGCCTCAGAAGAGGTAATATGTATCTTGCAGATTTTGCAAGTTGTCCAGCTGACTCATGTTTGGTTGCTAAAAGCTCATCAGAGATCAGCTAGCTCTGGCACAAGAGGTTAGGTCATCTGAACTTCAAGACACTCAACAATGTTGAAAGGAAGGGTCTTGTCAGAGGACTACCAAATGAGGTGTTTGCATCTGAGCAGAAGTGTGATGCCTGTCAGAAAGGAAAGTAGACTAAAGCCTCATTCAAAGATGTGCAGAGTACTTCAACAACAAAAGCACTCCACCTGCTTCATATGGACATGTTTGGACCAGTCTCACCTCTTAGCTTCAGTGGAAGGAAGTACACACTGGTGATTGTTGATGATTATACAAGATTCACTTGGGTAGTGTTCTTGTTCAAGAAGAATGAGACTATGGTCAAGATGCTGGAGTTGTTCAAGAGGATTCAGAAGGAGCCGGACCTCAGCATAGTCAGAATCAGAAGTGATAAAGGTACTGAGTTTCTTAATTCTATTGTTTATGACTATTGCAGGGAAAATGGTATTCAGCATGAGACATCAGTTGCCAGAACACCTCAGCAGAATAGGTTAGCTGAAAGGAGGAATACAACCCTCAAGGAAGCATCAAGAACCATGTTAGCTGAATATCAGACCCCTCAAAGATTTTGGGCAGAAGCCATCAACACTGCTTGCTTCATCCAAAATAGGTGTCTACCAGTCAAGAGAGATTGGAAGACTCCTTATGAAATGTACAATGGTAAAACTCCTAATCTTTCCTCTGTCCATATTTTTGGGTGTAGGTGTTTCATCCATGACAATGGAAAGACTAAGTTAAAGACTTTTGATGCTAAGGTTGCTGAAGGAATATTCTTAGGATATTCTGGAAGTAGCAAAGCCTATAGAGTCTTTAATAAAGTCTCTCTGTGTGTGGAGGAGACACCCCATGTTGTATTTGATGAATCTATTCATGAGTACAGCAAGGAGAAGCTAGCAGAAGAGGTGGATCAGCTGAATCTGTCAAATAAGCCAGATCTGATTAAGGTAGTGGTACATAGGATAGAATCAGATTCAGATTCAGATGATGAGCCCAAGTCAGCTGATAAGCTCTCATCAGCACCAGATGATAGCACATTGACTCCTGACACTAGCCAAGGGGTAATATCGGACAAGACCCAAGAGGAGCAGACCATGGCACATCAGAGGGGCAAGAAGAAGTTATCTGATTTCCCAGCTGAGCAGATTTAAGGAGATCCAAGTGTGGGTGTTCAGACCAGAAGAAAGTTAAACTTAGGTGCTCAGTTTAGCTGTTATGTGTCTCTGATAAAACCCAAGAATAAACATGAAGCTCTTGAAGATCCAAACTGGATTGTAGCTATGCAAGAGGAGCTAAACCAGTTTTCAAGACAAGAAGTTTGGACTCTAGTGGAGAGGCCCAAACATCAGAAGGTCATAGGCACTAACTGGGTCTTTAAGAACAAAAAGGATGAAAATGATGTAGTGGTTAGAAACAAGGCAAGGCTAGTAGCCCAGGGGTATTCACAGTCAAAGGGGATTGACTATGATGAGACATTTGCTCCTGTGGCAAGACTAGAAGCCATCAGATTGTTTCTTGCCTATACTATTTTCAAAGGGTTCAAGGTATACCAGATGGATGTCAAGTCAGCTTTTCTGAATGGAATCCTGGCAGAAGAGGTTTATGTGGAACAGCCACCTGGATTTGAGATTGGGAACAAGGTTTATAGGTTGCAGAAGGCTTTATATGGACTAAAGCAGGCACCTAGAGCTTGGTATGATACTCTATCACAGTTCCTACTGGATAGTGGATTCAGCAAAGGAAAGATAGACAAAACCTTGTTCAGAAAAGAAGATGGAGATGATATCCTCTTAGTGCAGATTTATGTTGATGATATCATCTTCGGCTCCCCCAACAAGCAGATGTGTGATCAGTTTAGCAAGCTGATGACTAGCAAGTTCGAAATGTCCATGATGGGGGAGATTACCTACTTCCTTGGACTGCAGGTGAAGCAAATGTCCAATGTAACTTTTATCAGCCAAGCTAAGTATGCCAAGAATCTGATAGAAAAGTTTGGAATCAGTAGCAGCAGAGAAGCTAAGATTCCGATGATGGCAAACTTTAGCATGGATTTAGATGAGGCTGGTGAGAAAGTGGATCAGACACTATATAGAGGACTTATTGGTTCTCTGCTGTATCTCACTGCAAGCAGACCTGACATCAGTTTTGCAGTAAGAGTGTGTGCAAGATTTCAGGCCAATCCCAAGAAATCTCATCTGGAAGCAGCTAAGAAGATTGTGAAGTATTTGAAGGGTACTTCCAATCTAGGCCTCTGGTACCCTGCTGATGATAATCTTCAGCTGAGTGGGTATTCAGACTCTAACAATGGATGGTGCAAGTTTGATAGGAAATCGACTTCTGGCACATGTCAGTTTCTGGGAAGTAAGCTGATATCTTGGTTCTCCAAGAAGCAAACTTCAGTAGCTACTTCCACAACAGAGGCAGAGTACATGGCTGCTGGTAGTTGCTGCTCTCAGCTGCTCTGGATCAGACAACAGCTGAGGGACTACCATGTGATCACAGAAGAGATACCCATCTTCTGTGATTGCACAAGTGCAATAGCCATTACTCAGAACCCAGTTCTTCATACCAGATGTAAGCATGTGGACATAAGACACCATTTTCTTCGAGATCATGCTGAGAAATGAGACATCAGGATGGAGAAGATTCACACAGAGAAGCAAAGAGCAGATGTTCTTACCAAACCATTAGCAGAGGTAAGATTCAGAGAATTAGTAGCAGAGTTAGGAATGATAGATGGAGGAGCAGTTCTTTAGAAAGAAAGGATTGGGTTGTCAGGGTGGTCAGCTGGTATCCAGCTGAGGCATAGTCTGCTGAAGTAATCAGCTGATCTTCACATCAGCTGATCTGGTATGTCCTCTTATTTTTCCTTGTCTTATCTCTATCTTGTTATTTCTAACTTGATACAGGTATAAGTCATGAGAGTCAGACAAGACCATTTCACTTCAGCTGATCCATGTCAGCTGACATTAAAGATCCAGATGAGCAGAAAAGATTTTCATGAGGATCACTCTTATCAGCTGACCCTGCCACGTCAGCATTTCGATAAGTATTTCTATGATCTTCGGTGTCTGTTTTGAATTTTTTTTAAATCTTTTCTAAAATTAATAAATCCCTAATTTTTAAAATTATTTTTAGAAAATTGTCTATCAAATCTTTTCTCTTACGAAAATTCAGGGATTTATTACTTTTTCCAAAATAAAGTGTCAGTGGTAATTAATTTCTCACCGACCAAAATTTCTTCACTAAAGTTTTTCATCATTACCTTTTTCCAAAAGGCGGAACTTTTGGCGGCCAAAACCTTTTCGAAAACCTGACACTTACGCATCACCCCCAAAACTCTCAAAGGTCATCTAATCTGGACCTTTGATTTGTGTGATGCAATATACAAATCTACGATCAAAATTGATCGGTTCTATTTTTGGAAAAACTGCTCATCTTCCTCGATTCATATAAATACCCTTTAAACTTCTTTCTAAAAATATTTCTGCCACGAAACCTGTCTATCGTCTCTGTTCTCGTATCTGTATTTTTTTTCTCTGTGAAATTAACCCTTATGCTGAAGCCATGGATCACAAAGCTTTGAAGAAGATGTTCAAGACAATGATGTATGCCAAAATGTGTGTTGATTATAACACAACAAAGGTTCCAGAAATTCAAGAAATACTAAATTTTCTCCAACATCATAATCTCTGGACCTTCATCTCCATGACGCCCCCAGATAACCAGACGCTAAACTTCTATGCCTTCCAGTTTGTACTCAAAGCCCAGTTTAGCCCTAACTCTGTTGGGTCTTTGGTTGATGGGAAATCTGTCATTTTGTCCAAGAATGTTGCGGCAAAGCTCTTTAGTTTATTAGCCTCTAGTGTCCAACCTCACACATATAAGGAGGCAGATTATTTGACTACCTTCAAGATTATGGCGAGAAAGAGTCATCAGGACACAACCACAAATCTTAAGAAGTATATGGTGAGGAGGAGGTTTAGGTTTTTCATGGATGTTGTCAACAAGGTAATTCTTGCTGAGCAGGGAAGTTTGGACGCCCTTACCAAACTTCGACTAAGTGTCGCTCGGACAATATTGGATGAGGTTCAAGCCGACTGGGTGAGCCTACTATGGTTTCGCTTGGAGCAGGAGTCCAAGAGATTTGCTGCTGAAATGGTGAACGGACAGCAGGTCTACAAGTTCACCTCAAAATGCTCTATGGCTACCAAGATTACAATAATCTTGAATCACTTGATGCCAGGACATAGGTGGGATAAAGAATGGGTTGTTAAGTACAACCATACCAAGTTTCTGAGGGGAAGCAATTTAGATATAATTAGGCCAGTTGATTCAGATTCAACAGCTGACCCAGCAGCTATTGCACCAGGGCCTTCTGCTGATTCTGGTAAAATACAGAAGAGGAAGGCTTCAAAGCCTGCTGGAGGGAGTAAGAAGAAGAAGTCAAAAAGGGACACTACTCCAGTTCAAAGGAAACTTTCCTTTGACTCAGATGATGATGATGATGATACTGCCCCTCTGAGCAGTCTGAAGGAGAAGAAGTCTCCAGCTGCTACATCATCAGCTGCGAAAACTACTGTGCTAGTTGATGAGCCCTCTGATGCAGAACAGGAACAAGCAGAGGAAGAATCAGCTAAGGAAGCTGGTTCAGGAGAAGAGTCTGTTTCGGACTCTGATGGAAGAGAGGAGGAATCAGATGAGGAGGAGTCAGCTGAGCCATCAGTTGCTGAGACAGAGGTACCATCAGAAGACACACCAATTGCAGCCGAACCCATCAGGTCAGCTCAACATACCCCTTTATCTGATCCCCCACAAACATACTCACATTCCCCATCGCCTCATGCATCCCCAGAAACCCAAACGTCTACACATTCCACACCTTCAGCTCACACCTCCCCTTCACATATCCCAGCTGGCAATGAACCAGAGGAGATAACTACCTCTGGTGAGCCTTCAGCTATTCCCAAACCCTCTCACCCTGAACCCATTGATCTAGAAACCCCCAACTCCCCCACCGAAATGGCTCAACAAGCCCGCCTATCTCACCTTCGTTCAAAGGGGCCTCTTGAATAAGGGATGATCATTACTGCCCTAGCCCACATATCCCTATACATCCCAGAACTCAATTCCTATCCTGCCTATCAGGATATCTTGGCTGATGGTCTCGCCTGGGCTCAAGCGTGAGAAGGTCCAGTTACCTGCTCAAAGATGGTGTTGCGCTGGACTGCCCTGAAACAGTAATGTCAGAATTCATTCCTCCAGCAGCAAACTTCGAAATCAACCCAGCTGATCAGGTGACTCCTGAAATTTTAGATCAACTAAAAGACTATTTTGATGATCATATCAGGGAAGTCAAAGCCACTTTGCTGGCCGCTAAGTCTGCTGCTCCCTCACTTATTGAGACACACGTTCATCAAGTGTTGTTGGATCATCGAAACAAGCTGAGGGAGGCTATGGAGGATAGCCTGTATGCCACAAGGAAGGAATTTTTCCACACTCTTTAGAAATTCAAAGAGACAGCTAAGGCATTCACTGATGACGCCTCTGCTGAATCTGATAGATTCAGGCTGGTGACTGAGAGACTAGAAAGACAAATTGCTGAGTGCAAAGATGGTCAGGAGGACCTAAAGGCGGTTGTTGATACGCTTCCCACTTCTCTACCCTCCTCCTCTATCATTGATGATATGAGAAAGGGGGAAGAGAAGAACTCAGCTGATATAGCTGCCCTACAAGCTGAGATGGCCTCTCTGAGAGCTCTGTTGGTGGACAATAATGGTGTTCTATCTGCCAGAATAGAGAACGTAGAAGATTACATCAGTACAAGGAAGATTGCCCAGCAGAAGACTCAGGAGCTGATAGATCAAAAGTTAGCTGAGGCTATGCAATGGCAAGAGAAGGCTGCTGAAGTAAGGGAAAAACAGAAGAGGATAATGAATGTTGAGCTAGATGAGAAGCTGGCAAAAGAGTTGCAGCTTGCTGAGAAAGAAACTCCTGAGGAGAGGAATAAGAGGCAGGAGAGAGAAATGAATGATCAACTTGAAAGAAGATATCAGAGGAGATTGAAGAAAGAAGGTAAACTACCTCAGTCTAAAGTGAAGAAGGGTGGAAGGTATGTTAGAGACCCCAATGATCCTCTGGTAGATGGTCCTATAGAGATGTTCTTCAAGGATATGTCATCTGATCAGATTGACATGTGGAAGACAATAAAGGCAAGAGCCTTTATCCAGTTCTATGTGCTCAGAGGAGAAGACACCAGAGGAGAAAAGGAAAAGAATACTGAGTTCAAAGCATGGTTGGAGGAACATTTTCCTATCTTCTTCAAGGTTATGTCTGATATTATGCTCAAAGTGGATGTACAGCCTGAGCTGCCAGAACTGGAATACTTTCCCACGCCAACTTATGTACGTACTAATATTAACTGGATAGAGATACAAAAGATCTGGTTGCAGATGGTTACCAAGTTTCTTTCAACTCTTCCTGACACATCCACCCCTTCTCTGAAGGCAATTGAGAAGAGGTTTCTTGACTGGATGCAGCTGCTATGGACAACAGAAAGTCTTTGGTGATGTAATAGGCCAGCTGAGTCAGCTGAGGTTAGGTGTTCTTATCTCTTGTAATCTCTTTCTGATTAATGAAGTTTTATCTTTCCAGACAACTTCATGTTGTCAGTTGCTTTTTACTTTCTGTCTAAAGGATCTTATCTAAAGATCTTCTTTTCTGTCCTACTTTGATCTTGATTTTGATTGAAAATGCTTATCTGTTGAGATCAGCTG